>JAMLFT010003145.1:0-22910 GCA_026544285.1 Pachyrhizus erosus | reverse complement strand
ATAATTGTTTATAAAAATTTAATTTTTATAAAATAATTAATTTATAAATAAAATAATCATGACTTAATAAGTTATTAATAAAATATAATGACATAAGTTTTTTTTAGAATCTATTGAAATTACTAAAGAGTGTTACTCTATTAAAGAGAGTTACTCTATTAGAGAAAATAAGTGGTTAGACGTAGTTATATTAAGTAGATATACAAACCAGCGAATTCTAAAGAAAATAATCAAAGAGTTTTATTTCACTAAAGATTATCTTAGATGATAATGTAAAAAAATAATACATTCTACTTAAAATTAAAAAATATATATATATATAATTTTGAAAAATTAATTAATTATATATATATAAATAAATAAAATCAACTTTGATGAATAACCCGGTGGGAGTCAAACTCCTTCACACCTGGATCCATCACAAATTAAAAATAGAATAATTAGGCACATGATCCTCATCGTAAGGGTGCCCGCATTGTATTTGACTCTCCACAACAGAAACAAAAACTCTTGCGCGCTCTCTCTCTCTCTCTCTGTATGTTACGCATAAAGGCGGGAAAACGCTGAAATCTCTCTCGTCGGTCACTGCCACCACCGCAATATCAACCTTCGCATGCTCTAACGTACTCACTCTCCTTCTTTCTCTTCCTTCTTCTTCTTCTTTGATGTGTTGAGAAATTTGCTTTCTAAATTTGCAGGTAGTTTCGACTTCTTCAGCGTTCCAATTCATCTCGTCACTGTGAAGCTCACATCGGTACCTCGCATTCTATCTCTCATTTTCTTGAGCAAACTAAATCACGCATTAACTTGCTAGCTCTTACGTTTTCGACTGTTCGCACTTGCACCGAGGATTTTCAGAACTGAACTTCCAAATCCATTTGATGCGATTCAATAATTATCAGTTAGTTAGCTCTGAGTTTTCTTTTTCTCGTTTGGTTTGAAGAAAAATGGAGAAACTGAGGCCAGCGTGGGCTGTCAAAGCTATCATCGTCATCGTATTCACTTCGATCCTTTTCCGATGCGTCTGCGGTGAGAACCACACCGTCGGTGGAGCTTCCGGCTGGGATCTCCGTTCAAATATCCAGGCCTGGTCTTCTACGACAACGTTCAATATCGGTGACGATCTCGGTACGTAACTGCATTCTCTCTCTCTCTCTCTCTCTCTCTAGATTTTCATTTCCACTCATCTTAATCAAACCATGCATGCACTAATTTCTTAAATCCTAATAAAGCAAGAATAATCGCAATTTTCGAGTCTCTGAAGTTTTAAATCTAGCAAGAGCAATTTAATTAGCTAACTACATAGTAATCGTTAATTAGATCAAGTTCTAATTGAATTTACGTTTCGAAAAATCCATTGAAAACAAACAAGCTTTGTGTTCATTTTCTTTTTCCAGAATATTTTCTAGATCTCTGCAGTGAAACATTTCGATTGATCTTGAATAGAATACGGCGAGTAACTAAACCGTTTTCATTCCCCACGGTAGTTTTGTGTGGTGACACAACTGAGACGAAGTCAAGGGCATTTTCGGCATTAACAGCTTTAATTTTTTATTAATTAATTGAATTAAACTATGAGAAAACTGGAATACGAAACGTTTTCGTGTGGGTTGGCAGTGTTCTCATACACGCCGGTTCACGACGTGGTGGAAGTAAACCAACTGGGTTACGACACATGTACGATAGCGAACGCGCTTGCGACGTACGACAACGGAGAAACCGTGATCCACTTGAGCGAAGCGGGAACGCGCTACTTCGTCTGTGGCCGAATGGGCCACTGCCAACAGGGCCTTAAACTCCAGGTCCAAGTTCTAGCCCAGTCTAACAACGGAACCACCGATGATCAAAATCAACGCCCCGGCACCGGCACCGGCACCGGAACCGGAACCGGCGGTTCTCCTCCGTCTCCTCCTCCTCCTCCTCCTCCGCCGCCTCCGCCGGTTTCTCCTCCTCATGATGATGAACACCCACCAGCGGACGAGCCCGTGGCGTGCGACTGTTCCCGTGCGGAGGAGCGGCATGGGGTGGTGCCGTTGATTACTCTCGTAATGGTTCTCGCGTTCGCTCGTGCTCCTTTCTTCTTTGCATTTCCACGTCTCCGTTTTCATCTCATGCGCTGAGCTTGCTAGCTAGTAGCTACCTAACTAGCTTGCTGCACCATACGTTTTACCTTTCTTCTGTTGCCGCTTTTGCCTCTCGGCCTAGTGCTCAGTGGATATGATATATGAATGTCATGATTCCGGTCAGTTAGCTGTTGTTCTGTCTGTGTATTCGAAATTGAATAATGAGTATGTCTGATCGCTCGCCATGGCATGTACATATTGGCGAATTTGTTTGTAGAGACAGAATGTATGCCCTTTGCTTTCTTGTAAATGCGATTATTTTCTCTGCTGTTTCAATTGGATGATTTTGTGTGAATAATAAAATGAGCAAATAAAAAGTTATCTAGCTGGTTTAATTTTAGAATGTGTGTTTAAGATGTATATGAAATAAATAAGTAAAAAATGAAAATAGTTATATAGAATGTCAGCATGTCATATGTTAATTGTTAACGTATAAAAAATACAACTATCTTCCATTAGACTGCTGGCATGTTATTAGGTTTCTATGCTTTACGGTTTTTTACCGGTATATTTTAGTTTTACTATTTTATAAGTTGTTCCTTCAAGCTCTCTAATTTATCAGTTGTTTTTATTAAGTTGTTCTTACTACATAATTTTAATTTTTAATTCATAATTGATGAGGTAGATTTAAACAAACCAAAGTTTTAACGTGACACGTTTTTTCATTTAACAATGATTTAAAAAAAAAGAGTAATCAATAAAATGAAATGATCGATAAAGATTAAAATAAACAAATAATATATATATATATATATATATAACAAAAAACGTCTTAGGCAAAGTCCAAAGACATAATTTGGCAGTTCCCTCTTACCAATGCTTTGTTCCGTGCTCTCATAGGAGTAAGTTTTTTTGTATTCTTATAGTAGCTTTTCTCTTGTAATAAACTTTCCCCATTTAATAATTTTTAATTTAAAATTTAAATTAAGAAAAAAAAATTATACTGAGGTGAATGTTACTATTTCAGGACAAAGAATATGTATTATTGGAACAACGAAAACATTTCCATTCCACAGCGTTGAAATGTCTTTAACAAAAACAGGACCTTGCTAATCCCAGGCCGAATCGATGTGGGTTGGGCCTTTAATATCAGCTATTTATCGGCTTTGTCTATAAGATGCCAAGGCATTGTTCGTGTTGTGTGATAATCGGGCGGCGGAAATGGTTCACTCCCATTGTAGGTCTAGCTAGCACCATAATGCTTTAGAATATTATCATCAAATCCCTAACCCAGAAAAAAAAAAAATTTGTTTTAAATAATTGAGAAAGATTCTGCTTCTAGTTTGTAATTAAATTGTCATAGGTAGTACTTTTTAGACTTGTAATTTGTATGCATAGATGATGTGCTGCCCATGTACCTACAAAAGGAATAATAGCAACCGCTAAATGATGTCCACATGTACCTACAAATGGAATAATAGCAGCCCCATACTTTGTAATTTTGAAGGCTGCGTCTAAGTGTTTTGAAGTCATTGCTTCAAGTTAAATGCTAATTAGCAACCGTTTGAAATTTAAATAGCTCTTGCTGTCCAGTCACTTACTGATATCTCCCTTGTGCTGTCTGGGTCCCTACTGGATCATAAATTATTTCGTAATCTTGGCCTATCATGTATCTATAATTTCAACATAACTTTTACGTAGCATTAAATTAAAATTATTAATGCTGTAAAAAAAAGTAATTTTTAAAAAAATTAATAATATTTAATTATGTATCATATTAAAATTGGTTAAAGTCATGATAATCCTAAACTATATAATAATTTCTCTAATTCAATAACCTCTGCTCCACGGCTTGCTTGAACCATGACAACATGTACAAGGATTTTCTTGGTTGTTTCCATTAGTAGTTAATAAGAAAAGGACTAGTCTTCGATAATGGCGAACATTGGGTCTTATTCTTAGGTCCTCCAGTTTGTACATTCTTCGTAATCAATATTTACACATAATTATCACCATAACCAACGGTTATGCAGTGTCACACGCGTCAGTGCCAGTCCCCAGTCCCCAGTCCCAACCTCTCCTTGTCTTTGTATTGATAATTAGAATTTCTACTAGAGGAAAATAGAACTAGTTATTGAATTATACATGGCTACTTTCAAGGTAGCAGAATCCAGAGACAAAAGTAGAAAGGGTTAAAATAGAAAGAGAAGGCGAATATTATAATAAAACTGAAGTTTCCTAAATCAATTTAAAGGCATTTTGCAGGCAGGAGAGGGGGGTCCGTGTCTGTAGTTTCTCGCAAATAAAAGACTTTCACAACTTAGATCCACTTATATTTTCAATTGTACAAAGGTCCTACTTCTTTATGAAGTTCTGTCCTCACAAACCGCTCAAAGTTCGTGACACAACAAGGAACATGGGGCTCTTCTGTTTCAATTTTCACTGGCATGTAAGGGGGCAACGTGCTTTCCGACCTAAGGGGGTCATAATTAAAATGAAGGCTTAAAGAAACAGCTAGTCCCACTACATCTATAATGATCTATACCATGCTGACAGATAATAACCATGTGCGCCCGTGTTGATCACCAAGTTTACTGCCATAATATCATAACTTGATCCCAAAACTAATTGTCACTTTGGAGATATTGACAGTGTAACCAATCTGTTTAAGCTAAGGTATCTTAATTGATGGTCACATGCAACCATGCACAGTTGAATGGACAACTCACTCTTAACATTACCTTCAATTTATCTTCGTTCATTCACCTCAATCCATTTTCCAAATAAATAAAAGGCTCCCCATAATACGCCAAAGGGCAAAGGGGGTCCAAGTCTCTATTCCAACTCCGAGTTTGGTCTATCAATATACACGAGCAACTATATAGCACCTCCTTGAATGAGTACGGTTGTTACTTGTTATTGTTAGGCAGGCGTACATGATTTTGTTCAATTGGTATGTATCCAGGTTTGTTCCCCCTTCCTTGCATGTCGGTTTTCTTGTAATTAAAAAAAATAAAAAGGAAAAATTCGAAAGGACGTCCATTCAAGAAGCAATTTTTTTTATCATATTATAAGTAAAGAAATATCTTCTCTTAACTATATTTTTTTATCTATAATATTTAAATCCAAGACAATTCTATTTGAACCATTTGATCATTCAACCAGCATCTTAAAGCTGAATTAACTGGTAAATTATTAGGTCTGCATAAAATAGCAGAAATTGTACATTCGATTGTAAATAATCCTCTCATAACGCTACCTAGGATTCAAACTACATAATCAATACAAACGTTATGTAACATAAGAAACGCTAGACTTCTGAATAGTTTAGTAGAACATGCATGTAGAGTAGAGCAAAGATCTGGATCAAAGAAAGAGCACAACAGATTGGGGAGAAACTAACTTATTCCCACTATGTCACAAGAAACTTGACAAGGGAAAAAAGTACACCATGTCTGATACTTGTCTTGGCCTCTTCACACAGTCTCAGCAGCAAAAATATGTACACAGCAAGTTCTGCCAAGGTAGAAGAAAGAGTCAACACATGGAAACCGACAAATCGAACTAATATGTGGGATTTGATATATTACGTACTAACAATGTAGATTATCATTTTTCTTCTCTTCAATCCAGTGTTTGGTGGTAGGTGGAACAGTCTAATCAAAGCAAGATTCATTTAATTTCGCTAACTACTATTTATGTTTCGCCAGGTGTTGAATGCCCAATGCGTCAAAAATATAATTAGATGCCATAAATATGCACCATGGAATAACCCTGTCACTTTGAGTCATAAAAATACTTTTTTGTGTATACAAGAAATTCTACATAGTCCTTTCTGAGGGCATACCTCGTAGAAAAAAGGATAAAAGTTCAACAAACATTTGATTATGTTTAATTTAGGTATAAAAAGATTCCATACGAAAGTGCTGTATTTAGCTATTATTACTAATCCAAACATTAATATGTGAACAGTTGTCATCTAGCACATGACAAGACTAACCATTCCAAAAGCATAAGTTGTTAGGTAAAAGGCTACTGAATGGTTTAATAACAACAAATATGTTATATATATATATATATATATATATGATTACACAGAGCCGACAGTGAAATTCTGCATAACACATGGATTTAGTAATGTGCTGTGAATGCAATGAGAACTAAATTAAGAAAATATATATTTAAGTACCTCCAAACTGGTTAATATACTTCCAGAGATTCACATCATTTTGCTAAATTTTCACTGTGACTGGTGAAAAAGAAAGATTAGTCACATCAAACACCACGCTTTACCATTTCCCTAAAACGCTGGTAAGATTCCAGCCTCTGCAACTTCATTTGATTGTTGAAGTGCTTTATGAAGGCTTCGGCCCTGCGATACAATTCCTCTGGACTCATTGATTTTTCCCTTCTCAAGGAAGCTCTATCATTGAAAGTGTCTGACTTTTTTAGCTCCTTTTGAGCCCAAGCCACTGGGTCATCATCCTCACCAGCCTCCCCATTGCGATGAAATGGCTCTGCCTTGGCAATCCTTGCACCCCAAGTGTCGCTCTTCTTCAGCTGTGGTTTCATCGTTTTCCCCTGTCCCTCCATGATAGCCCTCCACGTGGCTTCCAGTGTGTCATCACCATCTGAATCCGGCAAGAAATAATCATTGGTGCAATTTTCAAGTAAAGGTTGGATCGTGAATTTGTCACAGGAGAAACCAAACTCTTGAACCACCTCTTTTTCTTGTTCTTGTTCTTGTTGTTCTAGTTCATGTTGTTGTTCTTCCTCAACCTCCTTTTCTTCTTCCTTGAGTTCATTGGTTTGGTTCTCTGACTCAGTTGGGTGGTTGGCAGTGTCTGAAATGGTGGTGTTTGTGTGCTTAGGATCAGAGAGTGCAGGTGAGCCAGAGAAGGGTTTGGGGTGGAAGTTGGAGGAAGCTGCAATGGTGATGATGATGAAGTTGACAATGATGTAAAGGAATGGGAGTGTTAGCCAGCTTCTTACTGAGACCCAAAACTGAGGAAGAGTTGAGAGAAGAACGTGGAATGTGTATGGGACTATCGCCACTTTCAACAAAATAAGAGTGGAGATAACCCCCATGGACATGATTACAAGCTTTGCAGCCCACATGGCTGTTTCAAATCTGTTTGATTTGAGAGAAGATGGGTTTTGAAAATGATCCATCACTGGCATGTTGCAGCAGTAGCACTACTAATAATAACTCTTCACAACAACACCCAGATTTAAGAAAAACAAAAAAAAGAAAGGACTTTTCTGCTTGGAAAAATGAGAAGAATAAGACCCAGAAACTAAAACTTCTAGGTGGGCGGGGGGAATTTATCAACTAGGACATAAACATGAACAAGCACCAGTTCTTCAGAAGAATAAGAAAAGAAAGGAGCTTTTAAGAAACTGAGGTTTGAGTCTGAAAATCAAATTCTGAAAGTTTTTCATCGGGAACTTAATTAAGTAGGAGATGAAGAAGAAGCAAGATTTGTGGTGAATTACTATGGATCCATGAAGATGATGAAACAGAAGAAAAAGGAACAGAAACAAAGGAAGTAAAAAACTGAACTCAATGTATTGAGGCCTGGCTGGCTAGAACTTCAGTCCTCTCTAGTCTCTAGAGTACAAAGAAAGAAAGAAGGCTTTTAAAGAAAGAGAGCTTTCAAATTTCACTGTTTCAGGTGCTGTAGTTAGCAGCAGAGCCAACAAAAATTCCATAGTACTGGCTAAGCAGGCTGGTTATAGAGTAGAGGACCACATGATGAGTCAAGACTCAAGAGGGGATTTAAATGAACATGTGTGAACCTCTCTTAGTCATATATTGTTGTAATCAAAGACACTGTTTGATGAATTCCCCACCGTCAGATGCTTCAGAATAGTTAAAAGGGTTATGAGGAGATGATAAATTTTGCACCTTCATCTTCATTCTATTACTATATATTAGAGGTGATAAGGATAGAGGCCACCTTAGATTTTTATTTTTATTTGTGGAAAAAATTGTTTTGGATATATTTTCAGATTTGAAAAGTTAAGCAAAAGCAAACGGTTGAGTTTTGGTAGAAATCGTACTATTAGTTAATTAACTATAATTAGCTCAGTTGTTAGCATGGTTTAATTTTTATTCAAGAAATCTAACCACTTTTTGAAGGTAACTTAAGTTATCTGAATTAAAGTAGCTTCGTTGCGCGGCGGTGGCCACAATTTGCGGAGGGGATGATACCAACTTTTGGAACCACTAAGCTAAAGCTGCTAAACCAACCATAATGATACATACATGAGAAATTACTGTTAGTATCAGATCATTACATATCTATAATTTTTATGTCACACATAATTATATTTTTTAATTTATAAATTAAAAATTAACAATACTTAGTTATATATAATGTAAAAATTAGTTGAATTTACATCAATTCTAAACATATAATAATTTATGCTATATCCATTGCTGTACATATAAAAGTACCATATCCCTGCCAATTTATTGCTAGATTCTGGATTGTTCTTGCATGGGTAATGCTATTCGTGTGCGAATTCCTATTTTCAACATCTTTTATTATTATACAGGTAAATGCTCATCTAATTTTTAAAAAAAACGAACCCAAACTCCCACAAAATCACCAATAAATATTTGTAAGAACTTGTTTATGTAAAATGTGGTCAATAACTAATAATACTATTTAAACTTACCAGCCAACTTAATTCCTTTAACTGTGATATCTCTCATTGCTTCGTTGGTTTTTCTTTATTTTATTCTCCAAAATTGTTTATGGAAAAATGTTAGTACTTATTAACAATTTTTTTAAAAAACTTAAATATAATTTTAATTTATTTATTATATTCGATGCATAATTTTGATCCTCCTATTTTAAAATAAAGATGTTTAGTTCCACCATTTAGAAAAAATTATAATTATGATATTATCTTCAATTTTGTTCACGTTTTATTTTTTTTTTTGTTTTGATTCAATTAAATTCTAAATCTAATATATTTATTTTAGATATTATTAAAAATTATTTAATTAATTAAAATATAATAAAAATTATAGACAAAAATAATAATAGGACTAAAATTACAAATTTTCTAAAATAAAGAGATCAAATATTACTATTTTAAAGTAAAAAAAATAAAATTGTGATATAACAAAATAGAGAGATCAAAATTATATTTAAATATTTTTTAAATTAAAATTTGTTATTAGATAAAAATTATATTTTTTATTAAATAAAAAATAACCAAAAATAACTGAGTCAAACGGTTTGATATTTTAATCTTTTAAATCAAAATTTAAAATTTGATCTCCAATTATAGAGTTACAACCAAAAATATTACTTTACTCTAAAATGAATCAACCCAATAAAAATAGAATTAATTAAAATATCAAAAAAAAATATTAGATATTTCTTAATTTTTTTAAAAAGAATAGAAAATGAGACTCACATTGTTAAATGAATCACACATAAATTTTACTAAAAAAAATTGTTAAATTATCCATAATTGCTTCTTCCATACACCACTAGTTAATAGAAGGATAGCGAAAGAGGCAAAACCCCAAAAAAAATCAATAAGAAGTGGAGCAATTAGTTTTATATTTTTACGACTGAATTTTCCACAATCGGGTATGATGTTGGTTCCACCATAAGTAGGGCAATTAAGTGGAGCCTTTAGCTGGGAACACTGTGGTTATAGCATATATGAGTAACCCAGACATATGGTTCCTAAAGCCACATAGCCCCAGCCACAAATGCTGAGTGATTGTCCTTTCCCTCCATTGAATTATGGTTATAACAGAGACATAAACAGTCATCAATCACCAATATGGATGTTGAGAAAAATAAAATACTCTATACTAGCATGGTCAAATAAATGTCAGGGTAGTGTTCATTTTCTGGTTTGATACTTTTTCTTTTTTTATATAAGCGATTTTAATTAAAAAAATGCAAAAGATTAATGAAATTTGACAAATTTTAAAAATCATTTTCTTATAAATTAATGGAAAAAAAAACTGTGTTTATAATCATTAACTTTCAATCGAATTTGATTTTTTTTCTTATATTTTCATATTAATGAACATAATCTTTTAACTCATAAAAACATGTGAATTTAGTTTTTTTTTTAACATTATGATAATAAATAATTATCATTAAATATTAAATTTAAATATAAACAGAGACTTAAAAAAAAACTTGATCAAACATACAACCCCCTCCCCCCATTGTACTATCATGGTTTCCTCAATTAAGTTTAATCTCCTACAATCAGTCACTCTTTCCTGATTTTCTCAAATAAGTAGGATCATTTCTTACAATCATTCGCTCTTTCCTGATTTCCTTAATTAACATTACATATATTTAGATACTACACATATTTGCAATATTTTTAGTTACTTATGAAATTATGGGTCTTGTTAATTAATTCTTAAACATGTTTTAATCTTTCTTTTCCATTCTTTATCTTAAAAGAAATTATAAACTGACTAAGACCAACTTAATGGTAGAAAATATAGATAGTTTACACCAAATTCTAAGTTCAAACATTATTATTGATGTAGATTGAAAAAATTATGAATGTTAAGGGTGAGAGGCAGGGGAAGACGAATAACTATAGTTGAGTAATATTTTATGAATCTATAAACAAGCTATTTTCATTTTGTGATCAATCCATCACCTTATAAAGTAAGTACAGATAGATAATAGCAGAGAGGACAATCCTAAAAGAAATTACCCCCATGGTGCAGTATTGCAAGTTGCAACACGCGTGTAATGCAGCATCAATATGTATATATGCATTGGTGTACATAGAATCTGGTCAAGATTTTGGGTAAGAAAAAAAATAAAAAAAACACAGTTCACTATATACATATATTGGAGTTGTAAAGTAGCATATGTTGTTGGTACTTGAGTGAGAGTAGTAGTAGTAGTGTGGCATGGGGTCACTTGTCTTACCCCAGGGAACCAGCCACCCACCGACTCACCCCAAGTTGTTACTACTTACTACTCTCTCTCTCTCTCTCTCTCTCTCTCTCTCCCCCTCTTTGGTAGCTTCAATGTCTGCTAATCATAACTACAAGTCTATGCAACACCACTTTTTTTTAAAACCAAAGTTTGATAATCATAACAACTATGGCACTTTTTCTTGAAGCAGAGTTTTCAAATTTGAGCTACAACTTTCGTCTTTACCGTGGAACAGTGAACAATAGTAAAATCATCCCGGATTCTATTGCTACACCTTCCTTCGTGATGCTAACAACATGCCAATAAAATGACATCAAATCAATTAGTCTTTCTCATCCTTTGTCCTTTTTACTGTCTCTACTCACTGACTCACTTCCTTTCTCTGTCAATCTAGTGGTTTTTTCCTTTTTTTAGTTTTTTCTGTCATATATTTTTACTTTTAAGGCTTTTTTTTGGTATTATATTATTAAGGTAAAGTGTAACACACTTATTCGATAATTAATCTCTCCACAAGAATTTAATTGATTACATTTAGTTGAGTCTCCTGTGTAAAAATGATTAGTTGAATTTCTTTTTATAAAAATTAATCATCTTTAATGTCCCATTCAACAAACCATTAGAATTGATTCTTTAAAAAATGTTAAATGTTTTGAAAATGATATGTACACATATGTTACTAATCAACATAACCCATTCATTATATACCTCCTTTATTCTATAATCCATCATGATTTTTGTTTCATCAATGTTACATTTTGTATGGCTTTCATCAAATATTCTTTGTACTAAATATTCTGCTGTAATTCCTTTAACGGGTAATATATATCTTAGTTTAAACTTTGTGAATAGATCAATTTAGATATACATTTTATTTACGTTTAGTAATTACAAATTAAATTTACTAAAACTAATAAGCCTCTAATGTGAATACACTTTTATTTTCAGATTTAGTCAATATCTTTTTGTGAATCTAAAGTATTCCTTAATAAAAATATAAGAATTTATCTTTCAAAATAATTGAGATTCATTTAAAAAAAATTTTAATAAATATTTTTTTATATATATAAATCTAAAAATAAAACTCTTTAAATATATATTTTTAAAAATTAAAATTATTATCAATTATATCAGTTTCAAAATTATCCATGTCATATTAACCCAATGTATTTCTACATATATTTTCTTTCTCTGTTTTCTAGTGGGAAAGGATGATTCTCTGTTAGGAAAGTTATGTTAATTAAAAGAAAATTATGCTATTAAAACTTAAAATATTATTTAATGTGTATGTACAAGTTTGTGGATGCGATAATAGAAATAGTATATCCAGTATTTTGAATAATAATTTAAGCATTTCAGAAATAATATGTAAATTATGTATAGCTAAAAATGTGCAAATACTGAGAGTAATTGTACGATTTGTGAGTTGTCAAAATCATTTCTCTCAATAAAATCCAAACAGGCTTATAGAAGATGCATTATTTCAAGCATTTCTAGTCAAAATTTCGTTAGGTGCACATACATTGTTTAAATCCATTAATTGAACTAATAAAAATAATTATAAGTTTGATTATTTTAAGTTAAGTTCATACACATAATAGACTAATAGTAACCAAGTCATATGTAAGTGTTTTTACAGGTTCTACATCCATGGAAGCTTCTGCAACTAATATACGAAAATGGAATATTCGAATTTTTTTAAAGAAAAAGTGATTTTAAATAATTAATAATTAGAAACTCTCTAACTCACAGTAAACCGAAGAAACGCAAAGAAAATTGTGTACGGAACTAAGAACGAGATCTAATGATAGGACGAACGAAAAAGTTGAATAGAGAAAGTCACAATATCACGAGAGTCTCCAAGCATTTCAATCATGATTCATTTTGACAAAGAAAAAAACACTTATAAATGTCAAGCTTTGGAGATCATTTATGTGTAGTACTGTTTGAAAGCTGATAAATACCTAAATCTAACGAATTATTGCATATATAGTAGAGTTGGATCAAAAGCCAAATGTTGGTGAGAACAACTTGCACTTTTCTTTTTCTTTTTCTTTCTTTCTTTCTTTCTTTCTTTTAAAAAAAGGGAATCCCTAATTATTTTGATTGTAAACTTGGCCATTCATAGAGCTGAAATAAAATATATTCAATCATTGGTGAAAAAGGAGAAGAATAAAAATTATCTATAGAAAGCCTCGTTAATCCCGCTTCACGGGATTCCATTTTATGTTATGTTATGGTATATAATCAATTCAACTGCGTTCAATGATTTAACTATGCATTAGAATGTTCTTTTCAATCTATAATATAAGGCTGCATATAAAAAAGCATGATTAATTAGGTGCGTCCAATCGTGCATTGTTTGGTAAAATATGCAATTTAAGAATAGGGTAATCCTTTGGACAAAGCATTGAAAGATACAGAAAATAATTGGGTATTATTTAGGGGTTTAGGTGGCACTGCCATATTAGCATATACTATCATTACTAAATGGCTAAACTACATTGTATCACACACATCAAGGGTGTGATAAATACCAACGGCTACTACAGTTCAAAACAAATCAAACCACCTTGTTCCAATTTATTGAATCAAGGTTGTCTTTGGACCTTAGTACATTGTATAGGATAGTATACAATTAAATTAACATGTGCTTATTTGTTTAAACTTAAAAAAAAAACTAATTTTATGATATAAGTTTAGAGTTATTAAAAATATATTCTTAACTTTAAAAATACTTAAAATAAATGTCAAGCTTTATATTTTTTTAAAATAATTATTATAAACTTTTTAAAAGCATATTTTTTATTGAAAAAGAAAAACATAAAAGTAAACATGTTCAATGCCTTGAGGTAAACACAAAAATGTTAATTAAATTCAAACATTAATTGATAAAGACTATGTTAAGGCTCAATAGTATCAATAAGAAGGGAATATGAAAGCAAAATTAAGCAAACATATTTATTGACTATCATGTTTAATTGTCCATTATATAGTCTAATGTTTCATACGGTTTGAAATTTTGTTTATCACATACAAAGTTTGTATAGATGCAAGCCAAGAAACCATAATCTTCATATGTTAACAACAAACATCATGAATCTATAGATTCCATTAAGAGGCACCCCCACACATCATGCAAAAAATATCACTCTAGTACACTAATATATACATAATTTCTTATATATACTGACATTAGCGTCAAAGTTCTTACATAAAATCACATTAAAGCTTGGTATTTATAAAATCATTAAAGATTTTAAATATGTCATCTAGTATCCTTAATTATTGACTACTATTAAACTTCACATAATAAAAGTATCCTAAAATTAGATATACATTTGAGTTGATTAGGTAATTTTATATTATTATATATTGTATACGTCAAATATATTATAAAAGGGACATTATAATAAATGTTTTTGAATTAAATAAGAGTAATAAAGGGGGTTATTTTGGCTCATCTTATTCCAATCTATCATGAGTCAAGCAAAAATAATTTCAGGTTGATTTGCTTATTCTAAATATATGAGTTGAAAAATAAAACTCATCTTGTATATGGACAAAGTGATGAGATGACTCACAAAGAATTAAAAAATATAAACATAAAAAATATAATTTTATGTTTATGCTAGCTATTATCTCTCTCACTAATACATTATATCATCTAAACTCTCTTATTATATTTTCTCTAATACTTACAATAACAACCATAAACTTAGATTGTGTTTGAATTCCATATGACTCAGGTTAAACACCAATCCAATGTAAGAGGAGGATTGTGTTTAATGTGCATTTAAAAATAAAAAATGAGAAATTGAACAAGAAAACAAACACACATTTAAAATGTTGAGTTCTAAACACAATATGAAATAAAAACTTGAAATCTCACTCTCTTTTTTTTTACTGTACTTACCTATATATATATATTGATCCAACAATTTAATCTACCTTCTCAATTGTAATATCATTTTCTTAAGTTAAAACTGGATGTATTAAAAGGTTGGTAAATTAAATGTTTTTTGTTCAACCTACCAAACAAAATAAAAAATTATTAAAAATTAGCATCATTAGAAGTTAAAAGTTAAATACTTAGAGAGTTAACAAATAAAAAATTATTAAAAATTACAATAAAACGTGTTACTTTTAAATTTTGTAACTAATCACCTAACACACAATTTTCAATATAATTACATGCATTATTCCTTTAAATGCCAACGAATACTCGTTCACTTTTAAAATTTTCAATGAATTAAAGATTCTATTTTTCATTATGCTTTTTATTAGTTTAAAAAAGATACTCAATAAATAAAACTAAAAAAAGAAGAATATCCTTTATAAAAGCAAGGAGTAACAGAATTCCCTGTTTCTTATAATGAAGTGTTCATTCTCTTTCTTTGCTAGCCAATAGTTAATAGTTAATTTATCTATAGTGCTTCAAGAAAGAGATAAGGTTTTGAAGAAGAATAAATTATAAGCATTAATTTCTTGCTTCTTGTTTCTTCTTTTGGGAATCCATAATCAATTCTTTTAGAGTGTCTTACAAGAATTCTTGACCAACTCATTACATTGCTACAGTAACCTCTACACCTAATTCTTGCATTTCATGAGTTTATCTGTAGAATTATATTATTTATAAAATAAATCTTATAACATTTTTATAATATTAATTTTTTATTACGTCAATCATATCTCAGTTTCTCTTATTGTAAAAATAACTATACAAATATAATTTCATTTATGTATGAAACAGTGACGGAGAAGGCTATGACCCCAATTTTATAAAAGTACAGGAAATACGTGTGTTTAGTTTTCTGTTGAAAAATATCTAATATACGTTTCTTAGGAAGCAATTAATTAGTATTACTTTTCCTTTTGAAGACGTTTCCAACACACTACTCCTATAAAATATAAATGATTGCATACGCATTCCAATGTTTATATCCATTTAACAAATTTTGTGTTTAGATCTCGAAACCTGTATCAAAATTACATTAACAGTCAACACCTTTGTCGTCATTTCTTTTAATATTAAAACTATATTCTTACTTTTTTCAATAAAAAATATACGTTCAAATATACATCCAAAGTTCAATTTAACTTATAGATATATCAATTACGTTGAATGATTCAAAATTAATTTGATGTTAACTTTTAAAACAAATATCTATACCCTATGAACTAACACAACTTCTGGCTAATTTAAAGTGATGCAGTGACACATGTCACATACAAAAGCGTCAATTTAATAATGTCAACCATTGGGCTATAATTAAAGAAAATATCCTTACCTAAGTAATAACATCTACAATCCATAGTCAAATAATCCTTTAAAGGACATGAAAATAATCACAAACACCATGCATACTACTTGCTATCTGTCATAATCATTTTCAAATTAATTCAAATCCAAAATTATTATAAAAGTTAGACTCAACAAAATATGATATCAAATTCATACAAAGCTTTAGTGTTATTAAAATACAGAAATGGAGCTAGCAAAAAGAAAAGGACAGCGCTTAATACATGTAAAGATATTGTTTTGCAGTCTCTTTAACGTGTACTTTTGGCATAGGTTTTAATTAATTACTAATCACAATTAGAATACTAAACTACTCTGCATAAAAGTTACGAAGATAATTATTTAGAAACCAAGCTCATGGGTATGCTAAACTGCATATAGTATGCAATTATTTAGCATTTCTTGTTAACTTCAAACTGTATTAGTAATTATATTCCAATATTATAAATTAGAATAACAATAAAGTGAGACTTTTATTTTATTCATTTCTTAATTAAATTTTCTTAATATTTTTATCTTTTTCTCTTCTTTAAATATATATTTCATACACTGTTGAGTAATTAGTAAAAAAAAATTCAACCATCTTAAACTATCTTGATTTTTTTAATTGTCTATCTCTTTTACTCTAACATATTTTATTTCTATTTTTAAATTGAATTTTAATATTTTTTAAAAATAATTAATAATAACACCGTACCACAATTTAAATTATTTATTATAAATTTACAATATAATTTATGTATTGAGATATATTTATTTATTATTAATTTTAGTTAGATAAAAAATATTTATTTTGTATAATCCACATTAAAATACTAATTTATTATATCTTCAAATGTTAATAAATAAGATGAGTCCTGCAATGAGCTAAAGACAGGTTAATTTTACTCTCCCCACTTCCATCCACACTAAGAATTGGAGCATGTTTAGGGTTAAATTTGAGAAAACAAGGACAAAAAAGATAAATCCATTTTCATCTCTATCGAAATTGGGGAGTGTAGTAAATTCGTCTCACTCATTCTTTTAGTTCAATTTGTTAAATAAATCTTATATCAAATACATTCTTTTAATTCAAATAATATATAAAAATATATATTAAGCTTCTTAAAAAAAACAAAAGAATTAAATCATACTTTTAAAAAATATGTGATTTCAACTTAATTATTTAACTAATATTATGATTTAAATTATTGAACAATTACGGTTAATTTATTTTTTAGTAATTATGAGAAATGAAAATGTGAAAATAAAATCTTATTTAGTTTAAGTTTGAAGTCACGATAGATATTTATACTTTCAAATCCATGTGCTGCATGTTTGAATTTGAATCTAAGTTCAAGATTATATGTTTATAAAGAAATCCAAGTCAAAACTCTCAAAATGACAAAAAAAACATGAATTCATAGCTTCAGTTTTATGCAAGTCTAATTGTTGTGAACAGGTTTCCAAACATACATATTGTTTTCATCTTTTTAAAATCAAAGAAAATTCAATTTGAACATAAGTGGAAAAAAAAGTAAGTTTTTTTATATTAAAATTGAGTCAAAATCAGACAAATATTTACAAATTAAGATTTAATCTGCATAAGATAGTATCAATCCTAATGATTGGACCTAGAAAAATGTTATCAACACCTCCAATAAATGTATATACTATCTTCTAGATGTTCACGGAATGGTCTTGATACACATTACACTATTTATGATACTGATGTGCATGGAATAGCAACTGAGAAAGTGCACAGCATCTAGTGGGGGGTGAAAAAGGCAAAGAGTAATTGGTAAGGTAAGCATGGTGGCATGATGACAAAGAGAGGGCCACAACATTTTCAGTGACCAAAGTGCATATCATGGCAGAAAAGTGTGTGCCGTCCTGAAAAAATTTATGAATGACTTAGCTACTTATTTTGCATGCCAGCCAATGCATATATAGAGATCATCTACTACTATTCTTTTGAAGAGCAATAAGATACAAAGAACAATCCCAAGCTTTAGGGGACCCATCCACATAGATTTTACTACTTCTTTGTCCCTATTCAAATTCAAAATTAAATATATAACACCCCCTCATTCATTCCATGTACACTAACACTATATTACTAGCAATGAATTGAATTGAATTGAATTGAATTGAATAAAGAAAAATAAAAACTCACAAATAAGTTGAAGGATATTATATAATTGAAAGAGGCAGGACGCCGTCTGGTGGAGACCCACCAATATGATGTAGCTTTCAGGTCATTAGTGGCAACAACTCCATTGTTATTTGTTACCACAACCTACCAAGCTATCCACACTTAACCTCAGTGTCCCCATCCATAGGCTTCAAGAGTACCACATTACTGCTATAAAGGAGCTACCAATTTCCATCACCAATACCTAATTAAACCTGCAAAACCCAAGATTATGGTGGGAGTTAGGGTAGATCATAATCACATTTTGCATTTCTTTCTTTATAGGTTAAATTAATAATTTAGTGAGTATACATGCCGACATTTTTTTTTTATTCAGTTCTTACATAAAAAAATGTTACATGTTTGTCTTTATATGAAAAATATTTACAATTCGATTCTGGTTGTTTTATTAAATTATAATTAATGATTAAATATATGTTTAATCATTGTGAATAAGATAATATGGCCACTTTTAGTATCTTAAAAAGAAATTGTGTTGTATTGGTCATTCAATTATGGAAATAGGTGTCATACATGGTGCTTATTTTTATAAATAAGAGATTGAAAGCAAATTAATTTTTTTATGTGAAATAAGGACTGTATCTAATACATTTTTATAAATGAGAAATAAAAAAAAATCTTTTTTTTACAGACAAAAGTAAATTTTATCCTATTTATAAAGATAAAAAAACATATTTAATCCTGGAATTAATTACCAAACTCTAGATTAATAACTTTTTGTGTTGGAACAAAAATATAGAACATCTTTATACGCAGGAATCAAAACAAGGTATTTTTTTTTTCTCGAGTTGGAACTATAAAAAAAAAATCATGTTAAAAGTATAAGTAATAAAATTTTAATTTGACCCAACTAATTGGACAAAACAAAGTCTAACACTGTTGAATACCAATTTATAAATGTTTTTTCATGTGAGAATAAAAGTGTAAGACTTTATTCACCAAAAAAACTTGATTTTCAAATTCACCAAAAAATAAATAAAAGTGTAAGACTTTTCATGTAAAAGCTAAAACAAATTAAAAACAGTATAAAGTGTAAGGAGCTAGCAAGTTATTAATTTAACCTTCTCTAGACTATTTTAATTTGTTCAAGCATTTGTTAAATTATTTCACAAAAATTTCACAGATATATAAGTTATTTTACGGAAGAACAATGATTATGCAGAATTTTGATGTAAAATATGAATAAGAAAAAATAATCATTTCCTGGTACATGTTGGCGTCTTACTATATGCAGAGTCACTGACAAAGATAATACAGAAAAATGGATCAGGCTACACACTGTTTCAGTTGACTCTTTAAACCAGCTTTGGTCCTAACTTTCTAGCTATACTTGTTAAATTAGCCTAATGTTCATGGTTTAAGATCTTTGATTTAACCCTACTTTTAGGCCTCCTACTTGAGGTTGATCTTTAATAGATTTGCATCCATGCAGGGTCTCATGAAGAAATTAACCACATTCAGGCCCTCATTATTGTGAAAGATAAGGACAAATGTCTCAATAACAAAAAATCAAAAAAGGAAAAAAGACTAGTCTTAATTAGATGTTCTATGTTCAATGTTTAAATTATACCATATACCAGTCATCATCACAATCTTCAATTTATTTTAGGTGCATTTATGTATACAACCTTAATTAAATACTAAATAAAAATTTATCAAAATTCTTATACTTAACTAGAAAATTTGTTGAAATAAATTAAAACAATTATATGTAATTATTTAAAATATTCAGAGAAATTTTTTTATCATTTATAATGATCTGATCAACTTAAATAAGATAGTCTCTTATAGAAGACGCATATGGTCTTATAAAAAAAAAAGTTTAATAATCTTAAATAGATCCTTAAAAAAATGATTAAAAAAAACTCTTTCATTATGCCCCAAAATTGTAAATTTGTTTGTTTGTTTGTTATTAGTTTATCATGACCTAAATACTCTGTATTATGTATATTGATTCTGAATTATGAATGGTAATTGTTTAGCATAGATGTATTAATAAACAATTAAAGAACTAAATTCATAAAACATTTGCACAGCCCTGTCGCTATTAGTTGGGTTAAAACCATAGGACAAAAGCCAATTTTTTCGGTACCTAAAAGGAAATTTTATCACACTAACACATGCGATCATTAAATGGATACTCAAAGTGGGTAGGAATGTACACACGAGTGGGCCAAATCCAACCACTAACTACTGTGGATTCATGCCTTAACTTTAAGTTTAAGATTATAAGTTAATTATATTTCCAAATATCTCATGCATAATATAGTTAGTTATATATATTCACAGTCATGAATGACCCTAGAATTATCAATGATGGACCATTCTAAATTTTCCTATGTGTTTTTTATATAGCTTTAAATGAACGATTGGCACCTGAATCGCTTCTTGAATTTGAAGCTAGAAATGTCCTTTTCCTTGGTCGGCTTTTGGGTCTCCACACGCATCTTTATTCTCGTTCTAATTCCTCTATCTTTAGGAAAATTCATCCGTTTATTTGAAAATTTCTAAATATATTTTCTGGTAGGGTGTTTTATGAAAGAAAAATAAACATTGATAATTATGTCTTAATAATCAATGATAAAACACATATATTATGTGAGTTTTAAGTCATTATGTTACTTTAAATCTTAATTGTTTATATATAATTATATGATTTTTTTTTTTTTTACTTTCGTATAAAAATGACATTCTTACCGGATAAAACATCAATGCAAATACTATAACCCAAGAATTGAATAGCTTATGCAAGCATCCCATGGTTTGAGACTTGGGTGGGTATCTCTTATATATTACCTAACATATAATGGTACCCTAAATTCAAACTTTATCTATATTACATATAAACATCACTTTCAAAGCATAAATATACTTATTGTTATGATGCCCTCAATTCTCAAAAGGACCGAGGAATTGGTGTGTACCCATGTCACACGCTTTTCATTTTATATTAACTTAATTTAACGAAGAAGAAAAAAAAAAAGGGTAATACAAAGTTCTTGGAAGCACCTAAAAAATGGGGAAACATACCAAATTGTAACTGAATGGGACAAATAAAAGAAACAAAGGAAATAGGAGGAAGAAAGGTTGGGGGCATCATCTTATTATATATTATTCTGAATGAATGGCCTCAAACATCCCCATCACAGTTTAACATGAGATAGAAGGGGATGGATATGTGAGTATCAAAAGTGATTTTCCATCCAATAGATTATCGAATTTGCACATGATATTGTCGGTTTGATGTCAATAGTTTGATTTCTTTTTTATGTAGGTTGAATGCTTAGAACTAATTAATATCCCTGTCCTTCTCCAACCCCATTTATTAAGAACTAAAAGAAATTTCAAATTGAATATTTCCGTTTGATTAATATCTTTTGGACCAAAGAAATTTCAAGGAACCTGCAAGGGTTTATTTTCTTTTTTCTTTTTATGATTCCTATAAGCTCTATACATTGGATCAAATATATAGCTAATACACATATTTCATGAAAACTTGACCAAATAGCTTAATCATGTATTTGCATGTTGAAGGGAACTTTTCTTGTGTATGTTCACTTAATTATATGTGGAAAGGGGGCCAGGATGAATAGTTGAGATGTCAACTTAATAATGATATTGAAATTTGTATGATTTTGATTGCAACAATGCTTCGCTGTACTTACACACAAACGGGTCAACCATCATAATTTTGAAGTAATCAACTTGGTCGTGTTTGTAAAACATTAGATTCAAATATCGGAACATTATTTTTTTTCTGACTCATTTAAAAAGTGGAGAATACATGGAATCAATGCTCACTCATATCTTGGATCGTATAATTGTGGTCCTACGGTTCCATAATGTTAATAATAAAATTTCAATTTGTGGATGAGTTTCGTGGCCTCATATCTCTCGAAAGAGAAGAAAACCAATATTTATTATTAGGGATAACTACAATTTCGTTCAGCTTCTGATTTAGTACGTTGTTATTATAGTCCTTCAATTACTTAAAAAAAAAAAAAAAAAAGGACTTGGTTAAGCTCTTGTTCCCTTCCGAATAAAAATTAATATTTGTTATTCTTCATTCAACTATCATGTTTGTTTGTTGGAAAAAAGTATTTTTTTAATATTTGTAATTTTTTAAATAATACATCTTTGTATTTTTATTTCAAAAATTTTAATATATAATTAATGAGTACCTTAAAGGTACAGGTTAAAAAGCATTCAATATAATTGTTATGTTTTTTAAATGTTTTGATATATTCTAAAAAGAATAGTTTGTGTTATTAATGTAAATGATTAATTTTTATTAAAAAAATTGATTTATCATTTTTAATAAAATCTTTCAATCAACAAAATTTAAATTCAAAACCTTATTATTATTATTATTATTATTATTATTATTATTATTATTATTATTATTA
>JAMLFT010003144.1:0-22917 GCA_026544285.1 Pachyrhizus erosus | reverse complement strand
ATTTTTCATTCAACCATTTATTTATAATTGGTTCATCTTATTTTTATTTTTATTTTATCTTATTTTATTGACAGCAATTCATCCTATTTTTATATGCAGATAATAATGTGATTTTGCAAAATGTTATTAAAAAATTGCAAAATGTAACAAATTAGTATTTGAAATTACGGAGCACCGATAAATTTTGCTTCTAAAATGGAATTTTAATTTATGAAATCATCAAATGTAGGACAATTTAATCTTTGTTTTATAATTTTAAGAATTAAAATGACTATAATTTAATAATGTCAAGAAATAAAATAACAATCATTTAATAATTTTAGAAATTAAAATGAAGTTTTTTGTAATTTCAAATATTCAATTAAGTAATTTCGTGAACTAATTTAATGTATTATTAAAAATCATAACAAAAGAAACTAATCAAATATAATAATAAGTACTTAGTAATTTCGGTCTAAAGTAGGGGTTTTGTACTTGTGCCGGCGGCTGCCTTCGTGATCGATGAGATACATGCAAACGACATTCCTTTTTCTAATATTTTCAAATTAAAAACAAAAGTATATGCAAATGACTTTCTCCATTTTCTAATATTTTGGCATTTTGTATAATTTTATATTATTTCTTTCTTACATTCATCTAAATTTATTTAAATGCAATTATACAAAAGTATAAGCAAACGACTTTTTATTTTCTAATATTTTTTGCATTTTGTATAATTTCATATTATTTCTTTTTTACTTTCATCTTAGTTTATTTAAATACAACTATCAGAGTGTGTAACAGTTTTCTTTATAATTTTTAATTTTGTGCACACACCCCTAAAGAAAGTCTAGTATTTAGTTAACATCTTTTCAATAATATATAGTCTGAAGATTATCATCTTAGCTTCATTTTCAACTAGTACAGGTCTTGCATTTGTCCTCTGAATCTACCCAAGAATTGGGCAATTTCTGCAACTTGGTGTGTCTTTTTGAGTTGGACAATTTAATGATTAATTTATTATTACAATAGAAGGTGGCCAATAATTTTGCTTTTTGCATGGAAAGTGTTCAGGGAAGAAGAAAAAGGTACAAACGCTTAGGAGGGAACTGTTTCAAACCATGTTAACTAGATATGGTTCAAACTTCAAACTTCAAATTCAAATCTAACACATTGAAAGGTTACATAGAAAAGAATGCTGGGGACCCTTCCTTTATGGCCAACCGTTATCTTTGAAGTTTTAAATTTCAGTTAGTTTCAACCTCGGAAAGTTGTCCAGCATCGCTTTTTTTTGTTCCCTTCACAACCCTTTGCTGCGTTCTTCACTGAACTATTTTGAGTCTCAACAGAAGAAGCATTCTTGAGGAGCTTTTGCTTTTCTTTTCTTCTTTTTTTTTTTTTTTCCTCTATAGGACAAGACAATAACATTCAAAATTTTCTTTTTCTTTTGATCTCACTTTTTTTTTCCTTTTTGTTTTCTATATCTGTAGTTTGATTTCAAAGAAAACTGTATGTTTTAAACTGAGTTCTATGTCATGCTTTTACATTCTATATAGTATGTCTCTGAGTGATCATGAAATGTAATGGTATTTAGAGGCCACAAGCTAAACTTGTGACTTGACCTTCATGTTTATGTGCAGGTGTTGAAGAAGTTAATCACATATTCTTGAGCTAAGATGGATAAATCATCCAACTTTGCTGAAAAATCTGATGTGGGTTATCACCCTTCACCTTCTAATACTCCTGCTTTTTCCACTATGAGTGGAGATTCTTTTGCATATTGCCAAACTTGGACAAGCTCAGAATCTGAGACTGTAGATGAGAGCAGCTATGCCAGTGAATCTTCACCTTCTCGGTGGACAGCTAAACAGGATGGTCTTTCAAAGCTAGGAATGAAGCTGCGCAAGCATTCAATGGATGATAAACTTGGTGGCTGTGAGGATTCAGGTTAGCATTTTGCATAGCTTGTGTGGTTTTTTGTGATGTTTTAGAACACTTTGAATGAGTAAATTTTCAATACTGATTGGCTTAATTTTTTCCACATTATAGCCGAGCTTGAAATGATGATGGAAAGATTTTCAAAGCTTCTGCTGGGAGAAGACATGTCTGGTAGTGGGAAAGGTGTTTGCACTGCTGTTACAATCTCAAATGCCATTACCAATCTCTATGGTAATTTTTTAACTATGTTAATACTCAATAGCATAGCTTCATAAAAAGGTTATTTATTTGTTGAAAAATGTTAGCAATACATCCTCGAACACACTGTTTATTGTTGCCTAAAATTTATTGGAGTTCACACAATTATGACATTGACTCATTAAATAAGAAATGAGACATGTGTCACTTAATGATTGCCAATAAAATTCAACATACAGTGTGTAAGTTGCCAGCATTTCTCATATTTGTTCGTCAAATTTATTGTCCTTGAATATGATTGATTTGGGAATTCTGCAGCAACTGTATTTGGACAAAGTTTAAAGTTGGAACCACTAAAGCCAGAGAAGAAAGCTATGTGGAAAAGGGAAATGAAGGTTCTCTTATCAGTTTGTGACTACATACAAGAATTTGCTCCAACAGCACAATATTTAGAAGATGGCACAATTGTGGAGGTGAGTTTTGCTAAATGATAATAATTATAACTTTAATGGAACTTGTTTGGCATCTCTAAATGTATGTAACATGATCTGATGCTCTCTTTCAGATGATGAAAAGCAGACCAAGATCAGACATCTATGTCAACCTCCCTGCACTGCAGAAGCTTGACACAATGCTCATAGTAAGACAAACCTCAATTGCTTCTTGCTTGTAACACCTTAGTTTTCATCAAGACTTCTTGTGACTTAAGCTATAAACATAACATTGTTTGCAGGAAATTTTAGATACTTTCCAGGACACTGAATTTTGGTATGCAGAGAACATACCGGGGAATTCAAGTCGATTACGCGGGGCCTCATTTCGAAAAATTGTTCCAAGGAAAGATGAGAAATGGTGGTTGCCAGTTCCTTGTGTTCTTCCTGGTGGCCTCTCTGACAAGTCAAGAAAGCACCTGATTGAGAAAAGGGATTGTGCTAATCAAATTCATAAGGCAGCAATGGCAATAAACAGCAATGTTCTTGCAGAAATAGATATCCCAGAAACATACATAGATAATCTTCCCAAGGTTAGTCTTCATTGGTAATCCCTATTGTTAAAGATCATAATTTCTGTTTCTAAAAGTCTCAGTCTTAAACTGTGTTGAAATCTTAGAATGAGTCTGTTATGAAACATGGTTGAGAAGAGATAGATAAGATAAAAATAAAATTGCTTGAATGAGTAAAGGTAATTACATTAAATTATATATAGGCATTATCAAGTGATAACTAATTAAGAAAATAGTCCCACATTTCCAATTTGGGTTGATGTTTTAGCATTAAAAAAATTCATGTTAGTTGACATTTTTAATTTTTAATGAAATACTAAAACTTCTATTCTAATATTGTCTCCTAATAAATACGGTTGTCTTGAAATATTTAGTCATATATTTATAAAAATTAAAAAAAGAAAGTAGGTAGGAATATTTTTAATAAAAATTTATCTTTAATAAATACTATTGTCTTGGAATAATTACTTTTCTTTATCTGTGTGAGAAAATCTTAATGGATCAATCAATTTGAAATAGAGGTAGTAGTAACTAGTCTCCAACCAAGTAGTAACTAGTCTCCAACCAAGTAGTAACTAATCTCCAAATAACTACATTTCTAACAAGTCTGCATCTTGTTTTTTCCAGCTGAAATTCTATTGCCAAGTGATTGAGGATTCCATAAAATGTGACCCCATAAAGCAAATGTCTTGGAATTTATCATCAAATTTCATAAGCCTTTTATGGAAGCCAATAATAGCAGCCGAGTCATGTAGAAAACGGGATGATATAGTTTCAATTAAGGTACCAATAGCAGTTAAATCCGATTAGATCTATTAATCTTATGCCTATTCCCTTGAAATTAATCATAAAATTCAACGACTGATTAAGTTAATGCAGGAGAAGAATTGTTTACATGCTACTACAGTACATGCATTCACATCATTTTTGTCAAAATGACTAAACTCTGATGTTACTCTATTACTCTTTTCAAACACGAATTTTTTCAGAGTGGAAGATCAAGTCTAGGGGACTCAATTTACCACTACATGTATACTGCAGACAAGTTCTCACCTGAACAACTTCTTGACTGTCTCCAAATAAGTTCTGAACATGAAGCACTTGAGCTAGCAGACAGGGTTGAATCATCAATGTACACATGGAGACGCAAAGCTTGCCTGAGCCATTCAAAATCATCATGGAGCAAAGTAAAGGATCTCATAGAAGACACAGACTATAAGGACAAAAACTACATCTTAGCTGAGAGAGCTGAGTCCTTATTCTTTTGCCTGAAGCAAAGATATCCTGAACTTTCACAAACATCTTTGGATACATGCAAAATCCAACACAACAGGGTAAGTTTAGCCATCTATAAAGTTGTGTTATTTGTGCACCACTAAGAATAGTATAGGGCCATGACATTATCATTTTTTCCCTTAATCAAAGGAAGAACAGTTTAGGACACCATTATATGAATATTATCTATTTATTGTAAAGAATGAGTAAGATGGACGTAAAGTAAATATGTTTGAATTTGAGAAAATGAACTAAGAATGATGATTATCTTTTGCAGGATGTTGGGAAAGCAGTACTAGAGAGTTATTCAAGAGTTTTGGAAGGCCTAGCATTCAACATTGTTGCATGGATTGAAGATGTTCTTTATGTAGATAAGTCAATGAGGAATCGAGATGTCTAGAAACCAAAGCTTGGCTTTACAACCGCGTCCTAAAACTTGCTTTCCAACAATATGTCTTCAGTAGAATATAGACAGATGCTAGATGATTGTATGAAATATATATTCACTTGAATATGGATGAATCATAGTTGTTAAAGGTAATCAAGACAGAAGACAGTTTTGACGTTCTTTTAGCGTCATTTTAACAATTGATATTAAATACACATGTATAACAAATCACATGTGTTATAATATTAGCCGTTGATTTTCTTATTAAATTGAGATTACTTGCTTTTACCAGTACTTTAGAGGGGAAGGAAAAGGTCTAAACAGTATAATCATTTGAATTTGGAAATAGATTCCATCCTCCATCGCGGATGCAATTTTATTTATTTATGTAATAATAATCAGTAATAAAAAAATCAAAGGTTGAAATTGCAGTTAACTTCAGATTTTATGATATATGCATATTTTTTGATTTTATCATAATTCTCAGTTGTTAACTTTCTATAACGATTAAAAATGTACCCTGTTCTTTAAAATATACATCCCCACTTTACATTCTCAGACCTGTCTCTCATTTAACAAATTAAAAAAAAAAAAAAAAAAAACAAACTGATTAGAGCAAGTTTTCCCGTAAAGATGAATTTAACTTTCATACTACCCTAACCATCGGTCTGTGGCAAACATAAAACTTATGCTACAAGAAAGGGTTGCTTCTATAATAATAATAAAAAAAAAAAAAAAAAAAAAAAAAAAAAAACTTAAAATAGAGTTGTATCAGAAAAAGAACCCATTATTTTATATATAATTTAAAAAAAGAAAGTATGCAACTCAACCTTTACAAGAAGGCAAGTGCTCCAATACTCCTTCCATTTAAAATTACAGAACTGCTATACGACGCGCACGTTCTGTTATTTGACTCAACCCAAAATCCATAGTCATCTAAAATCAGAGAAAATAATGATAAAGACGGTACTAATCAGTAATTAATCTAAAATAATCTAAAAAGACAGTCTCTACAAATAAAATAATATTCTCTTTCAGACTCTCAAAAAAAAATTATCTCCTTTTATCTCTCATTTATAAAAATTTGTCATATAATACTTATTTACATAAATGAGATGTCAAAAGGAGACAATATTATATTTCATAAATGAAAAATTAAAGCGAAACAATTTTTTTTAAAAGACTAAAAACGAACTTTACCTTATTACATAGTCTAAACGTATTTAACCCTCTATATATAAAATTCCCTGGACTTGCAAGTTAATAATTGAATGCTGCATTTCTCCAGATGAAAGTACAGATAATTTTTGCGATTCTGAATATATAGAAAGACACATTAAACATGTGCACTGGTGTGTGTCTGTGGCCCCAAAAGAACAACTGAGCTTACACATTTAGACATTAATTAGAACGGAACAACTACAAATCATTTGAGATATATTATCAAATAAATTGGGAAAGTTGAAACAATTATCCTATATTTACAACAAACCACTGAACTGTGTCTGGAAGTGCACAAGTCCAAGGTGGGGGATCAACAGGTTAGTAGTCAAGCAGGCCAAAACCAACAGGATGAGCTTGCCAGTACATCACCTTCACTTCAAAACACATCCCTTCACCTGTTTCTCAAATTGATGACCCCTCAACTTCCCTTCTACACAGGAAGGGCAAGAGCAAAATGACATCTTCATGCCAGTCATGCCATCAATAATGGACAATGAAACAACAAATAGGGGTTTGCATTCTCCAAGACAACAAAAAAATCTTGTTAATCAACTATCCTCGTCCACGGCACCAACATATGTAAGGTCTGTTCTACGCACCCTTACAGCCCCTTTAAGCCAGCTGGCAGCTCGAATATTAACACGATCACCACTTCCTATGAGAGCAGTATTACTTGCAGATGGGCAAGATCCAGCACCATCTTCCAAAAGTGTCCAAGGGTCAATGTCCGAATCATTGTCCTGTTGTTTTGACTTCCCTGATGCTGTAGTCCTTGATGATGGAACCAGGTTCCTCTGAGGGACAGCTGAACTGCTGGAGTTAAACCCAGAATTTGTAGTGTTGGATTGAAGAGATGAAAGGGAAGAAGTTGGAACAGTTGGCAGCTGGTATGAGAAAGAGCACCGTATAGAGGGAGGGAGCACAGGCATTGCAGCTTGGATACGCCACCGGATGGTGTCTGGCAGTTGCATATTATCAAGGTGATTCTGTATTATATAATAGACCACAAGAAAAATAAGAAGCCTGAATACTTTTGTTCTAATCAGCATCACCCAGATGATAATATAAAGAATAAAATGTCTTCCTATTAGTATATATAATAATATGGGATCAGTCACAGAAACTAAAAGCTGTACATTCATAGGCTTAAAGATCATACCTGCAACGCCTCCAATGGCTCACGTTCAAATCCAGAAAATTCCCTTGTAGGTTCATTAGTCGTCTTTGAAACAGGTTTTGACCTAAGCCAACTTGGAGGAGAACTACTCAACAATCCATGCAAAATCAACAACAGATGATCAAACAGGCCCTTGACAGAAGAATCTACAAAAGCAGTTTCAGCAGGTGACTCCACCTCCCTTCTCAATGGAGAATAGTGCATGGCATTCACCATTGCATCCTCATGCACGACCCGGCTGCCAAGGAGACGAAGAAGTACAGAGGCAAGTGTGTATCTTGGGCTCCGTATAGAAGACTCTCTGCAAAATTGAACATCTAGCTAAACTACCACAATCAACAGCTAACATTTGATACACTAACGTGGCATATATTAAAACAAGCATATTCCTTCACAGCACCAATATCCATATTTCACTTATGAAAAAGAAAAGCAAATTGATTTCCAGCACCCATAATGAACTATCATCAATGCAAGTAGCAGGAAACCATGATAATACAGCAGGTAATGGATAAGTAAATTGTTGAAAATGATCATATTGCAATTATCTACATTATGCATTCCAAGAAAATCGAAGGTAGACTTTTAAAACACAGTAGTTAATTATATAAACATGTTTCAAGAAAATCTCATACCACTTATCCAGTGAAAAAAGGCAACTTCAGTGCAGCAACAATCCAGGAAGGATTTCAGAACGGCATAGCAAATAATTTAACGGTCATAAGAAATATAGTCTTAATTACCCGTCTGTGCAAAGAATAGGAAGAAATCTCATGAGTAACTGCACACGTAAAGATATTGATGCTCGCAAAGCAGCAGGAGAAAGTGGAGAAGAATCTGGTGCAGGTGTTGGTCGTCTGGCTAACCCAGGGCTGCCACCTCTCATAGTTTTGCGGCTATTTACTTTATTTGTCTGACCTTCAATTACAGGAATACTTGCTGTTGGCTTACTTGGTCCTCGAGTAACTACAGCTAATTGTTGCTCAATATAATTTAATTGTTTGATCAAATCACTTGCAAAGGTATTACGAGATTCATCAGAGCTTTGATCAATGCAAGGAAGAATTAACTCAAGAAGAGCCCTCTCGGTCCCATACTGCTGCTTACTGGCTGAGCTTTCGGAGTCAAACACTTGAGAGGACCCTTTTATGGACTTTTTCACATCCATTCCCTCTTCAACAACTTCTCCTTCTTCAAGAGGCAAAGAATCAACTTTCTTTTTATCCCCCTTGAGAGTAACTGGATCTTTACATGGGGTGCACCAACCCCAGGGTTCTGAAAACTGTGTCTTAACTGAAAATCTTTTATTCTCTGCTATGTTAATCAGCCGCTGCCTAATGGTCTTCCGACCCAAGAGGACATCTTGACCTGCAAGGAACCATTTAGCCTGTAACAACATTGAATCCTCCAGTGACTTCCCAAAAAGATGAACCAACTCTGAGAAAAGGGGTGCAGCATCAGGTCTAACCAGTAACCTTGTTAGAATTATTTCAATAAAATTGTTCTCATTCTCGGAAGCAGCACCCTTTTCGGAACTAGGTGACGACAACTGTATAGCATCAGCTAAAGACATATCATGTGTCTTCAGTTTTTCAACGAGGGCTTGTTCATTTAAAAGCAGCCTGAGTTCAACCCATTGCCAGTGAAACTTGGCAGGCTGCAGAGCATCTAACACATCTACAAGCTTATCCTGAAGAGTAGATTCACTATCCGTAAAATCCATTTTAGATTCACCATGGCCAGAATTCCGGCTTCCTTCATCCTTTGTATAAATAGATTGAGGCATCTTACAGTCAATCATGGCATTTAGAAAATGTCTAGCACGGAGCGGAACAAATGCCACAGATTTTGATTGCATATCAGAGCCATTCAACTCTAGCAAGTTTGCAAACTCTGCATCACTTGTATCCGCAGCCATAAGATCATAAAGACCCTGACACTCTCTTAAGCATACATCTCGGAATGGCAAATGTTTTATTGCATCACTTATGGCCATTGTTAGAGACTGATAAAGTTGATTCATATCTTCACGAACTGCTAAATTGGCATTCATAACAAAGGGCCGCCACAGAACAAAAGCAAATATTGAATAGGCAGGTGGAAAGACCAAAGTTAGAGGAAGCATACGCTGCATCCTTGAAAGAGCAACAATGGACGGTTCACCCAGGAGATCAACCACTAAGCCTTCACAGATGGTTCTGCAGTTCCCAACAAGCAATCTAAACCAATGGACATGAACTTCAACTGAACTATCCACCTTAAAAGCCCCAACTGAACGTACATTCCCATTTGAGTTGGATCTTGTGCTTCTTACAAATTGTACAATATCCAGGCCCTCCTTTAATCTGAGAATGGTTACTATTCTTTCCAGGCTGGTTACACCACATATAATTGCACCAAGAAGAAGTGCAGAAACAGCAGCACTAATCTTTGTTGTTCTTGCAACCACAATTTTACTAGTGTTATTTGCAACATCATTTGAAATAGTACCAGTATCATGGGTTTCAGGTGACATTTGAAACTGAGCTCGAGATGCTTTACTAGGAGCAAAAACTCCAGCAAGAGCAGTAGAAGCTTCCATTGCAAGAGCAATCTCAAATACACGGCTTTGGCGTTCTCCCAAGACTTCCTTAAGTAAGCACAAACAAGTTATATGCATTCGCAGAATGCATTTAGCATAGTTCAATGAACTTGTAGCCTTACTGCCAGCTGAAAAATCTGGTAATTTTGCCAATGTTGGACCAACACTGCCAACTATGGCAGAAACAGCAGAAGTGACCAAAGAAGGATCCCCTTCTTGAGCAGCACCACCAGTCTGCCTAATGCAATCTATCAGACCCATAACTATTTGTTGAGCAATTTGATATCCATTATCCCATTTTTCAAAAGCAGGACCTTTGGGCGTACCAGCAGCAAAGAGCTTTCTGTCTTTTCCATAAAGACAGTGAAATGCTTCTTCCACATTACGCTGTACAACATCTTTCATGCCTGAACCTACTCTGGACGGTAACCGTCCACCACTTATCTTTTGACGGAAAAAGTCATCAGGGTCCTCAACTCCAGCAGGAACACCGAGTGGAAGGCCTAACTCTCCATCAACTGACCGTCCAGACTCTAGTTCAGAAGCAAGTCTCTTATCACATGTACTCTTAAAACTTTTCTCCCACTCAATGACACTAACCACATTGCCATATTTTTTTAATAAATAACGAGCAAATGCTAGGCCACCTGAAACTGAAAACCTCCCATTAGATGCAATAATAGCTGCAGCACGATGCATTATAGATGACAAAGCTTCAGGAATAAGATCCGCTGCAGCAAGAGTATTCTCATACCTGTGTCAAACACAACGACAAGACAGGCAGAATAAACAAAATCAATATCGTACGTAAACATCCATTATAAGATAAAAAAAAACCTTATACTAGAATGAAGATGAAAAGTAAATAATACTCATTAGATTATAAAATAATGAGGGGGATAATTGGGAGCTCATATGAAGTCACAGGAAAATTACTTAATTAAACATATAAGAAAAACAATAGCATAAGAAGCACCAACATACAAAAGAACTTATTAAAAAAAATTAAATGAGGTAAAACACGAGGTATATAGCATTAAAAATTCAGTTACTAAAAACACAGCGAACATCACAAGGATTGGAAGGGAGAGTCAGAGGAGGAACTAGGAAGAACACAAACTGACAAAAGGAAAAAAATAACAAAATTTGGCAGAGTAGACCCAAAAAATAAAAAAACTAAGTTGAGTACAAACCTTCTCAGTGATGATAACAGAAATGCTTCACCAACATCACAAGCTTGGTTCTCCACATTCCTTGGCAGCATTAAAACATTCCTTCCACTATGAATTGTAGAATTGGGGCTACTTTGTACCTTTGGCAGCAACCATAAGAGGAATTTGACAGCTGATACTAAATCGTCCGAGACATCCATCAGATAAAGTAAAGCAGAAAGTTCATCCTCACCAAGTTTCCACCGTATTGAACTTTTATCGTCCACAGTGGCAAAAGGCCTGCCAAACTGGCTAACTTTACCAACATTTTTTTCAGTCTCTTCAATAAGCTGCCTAACTACAGTCCTCAACCAAACTGTTATTTCCTTTCTCTCAACAAAGCGCAGCTGTTTTAAAGCCCTTCCAATTGAAACAATATCTTCACAGTGACTTGATCGAAGTCCATCAACAGACCTTGTTGCATCTCCATCCATAGCAGTTCTATGGTGAGGGCAGCTAACCTTATTGTGACACACATGACTTGTTGATGCCCCTTGGCTACCCTCAATTCTAGAAGCTGCCAGTTGAGCAAGACTCTGGGTTTTACGGACAGTCTTCTGCCGAGTCTTAGTAACCTGTTTGGTTGGTTTAAGTGGTTGATCAACTTTGAGAGGCTCTGAGGATTGTAGTCCCTTCTTCACCCACCATGTATCTTCATCATCAGACAGTACTGGAGACAGACCTTGAACAAATGAACTTCTTTCCTCACTCAATTTTTGCCTCTTTGCTTTTCTACATTCTTCACACCCAGGTGTAGCCTCCACTAGATCAATCTTGTTGTGAGACCCAATAGGTTTTCTGATACTGCCTTGAGATTCATCCAATCCTGTAGTGCTCAAATTAGGTAAACTTTTTGGTAGCTGTAACAGGGCTGAGATGAATGCCTTCAGTTCTTCAACACCATTTTCATCCTTTGCATGTTTAGAGGATATTTGATTTGAAAGAACACTTTTCCATTGATCAATTGACACTGTAGAAGCTCTGTCTTTTGTTGAAGATGTACAGTGTTTTTGCTTGAGAGAAGATATATTCACATTACTGTCATTGCCATGGTGCTCCCATAAGGAACATCGAAGTATGAGGCGGCGTTCATTCAAGTAAACTTGCAATGCTTCAGTGAGCCATGGCCCTTCACTAATCCCTGATTCAACCAAAGCATCATGCACAAACTTCCCAGGAAGCTGCTTCAAGATTCGGCAATGTCTCTTCTGTCTCTCTAAGTCAACTACATTTACATTCATATCCATGATCCCACTCACTATCAGCTGCCGTACATATGCCAGTGGGTAAAAAATACCTGCCCTTATGAGTTCCACTATAAATAGATGTAGGCGTTTGAGACCTTCCCCTTTATGCACCATATGCTGATCAATCCAACAAACAATAATATCATGTAGAGGACCTGGGCTTTCAAATATAGCCGAAGAAGCCATATTCTGATCCATATTTCTTGAACCAGATTTTGTTTTGAATGCATTGTTCACAAAATTCCAATTACTCTGCTGACTTGAACATTTTGCTAAATAACCGCCTCCACGACCTCGAGTGCTTCCACTCTTTTGTCTTGGTGAAATCTGCATATCCCTCAGCTTCATCTTTAAAAGTCTAATTGCTATATGCACTTGGGAGAGATCCTTCCTGCCTGTGAACTTCACGTCACAAGGAGGAGCATTCCGAAAATCCCTGAAATCACATGTTGCCCACTCACACAGGAAAAACACTGAACAAACAAGTGATGTATTTACAGTCACAAACCACTTCAGTGATAACTTTAAGCAATGGCTGACTTTTGCAACCCAACCTTCAGATACAGTTTCATCACAAAGATCTTCAAAAAGAAATTTGTATGCTCCATGTATATCACCAAGTACAAGGGACTTATCCAAGGCTTGTGCAGCTTTAGCCAGACAATGACCTGGATAGCCTGGGCTTACAGCCTTTATGAGATCTTCTACACATTCTTGAATGCACAAAATAACATGATCAAATGCCAATGATTGGTATTGTGCATCAAACCCTTTACTTCTGAATAAACACACAACATCTTCTGAACTATCTTTTATCTTTCCCGCAGCTTCAGTTGCTTTTAGTACAAAATTCCCATCATTTATTGTATGTGAAACTACAGAGGATGGCAAAGGAAAGCAATCCAAAGCAACAAAAGTCTCTGGAGCTGCAAGTGTTAAATACCGGAGCATCTCAATCAGAGCAGAAGTTGTATATGCCCTCCGGGAATTGTCTACTAGATCTGATCCACCAGGAGCAGGATCACGAATAATACGAAGAGCTACACCAGCAAGAGTGCGAACATATGTTTGAGATAGAACAACAATTTCTAAAAAGCCATATACAATAGGCAATAGCAGCTGCCAAATCTCAAGCAATTGTTTTTCCTGAAAGGAGCAGAAGTGTGAAAAATCAAAACCTGAAGTCTAAAGGATTGAAATCAACAAAAGACACAAAATGCTCAGTTTAATTTCCATGATGCAATCACCTGTAATTGACGCAAAACCCAGTCAATGATAAGAGAAGGAAGAAGAAGTCCTTCAGCATGATGCCATTGCAAAAGCCGAACAATATACCACCATCTAAAATGTAAAGATGGTTCTTCACCATCAGCAACAGATAATAACTGGTCACTTCTGTGATGAAGAGAGGCAGTATAAGGTACTTGGGGTGATTGGTCTCGATTATGAGGAGTAAAATGTGAAGTATTTTTTGAGAAGAATTCATCAAGAAGAGTTTGCAAATATTCAATAACATCTTTGGTCCAAAGTTCAGAACAAGACAGCTGAGTTTTGTCGGCAGTCCCAGAAGGAATACTAGCAGAACCCGGCCGAACCTGAAAAATTCAACCATAATATATTTTAAATATTGAGAAAAAGGGAAGGGAGACTTCAGGGTAAAATAAATAGGTAAATAAAATAACATTGAGGCATCCATACCAGATTAAGGTAAGTAACCTTTATAAACCAGGTAGCCCTCAGCAATGGAACATTATTCCTAATAAGAACCTCTAAAAGTGATTTCCTTCTAACATGAGGAACAAGATCCACCAAAGATCGTAACCGCTTGTGCTGTTGAGATAAGCCCTACAAAAAAAAAATTGAGTTATTGAAAAAAAAAAAAAAACCTAGTAGGAGAAACCATCCCAGATAATAAGCACTAATAAGTAAGCTTTAATAAAGTACTAAAGGATTTACAGGAATATCATCCTAGATGACAAAAGCCTAAGCAATCTCTTATAGGAACGTATTTAACAATGGCTCTCCTGAATTTATGAATAGATATAGCCTGTACTGGTGTATTTAGCATATGAACATATTCTGTATCCATCCATATTTGCAGAATTACTCCAGCTAGATTAAACTACAACCACCCACCCAAATATAAAAATGATTCATAATCTCGTGCTTTTCTAAATATAAATTCAGCAAAAACTTAAGGCTAAAATACAACTTTAGCCCCCTATTTTTTCTAATCCAAAGTTTTGGTCCCTCTAACAAAATAGACATCGTTTAGTCCCCCTAATATTCAAAAATCAAGAAATTTGGTCCTACAGTCTAATCAGTGCGCTGATCGTGCCTTAAGTTATATGTCAGTATAGCAATTATATTTTTTGAAGTTATTTATCGATGACTGGATAATTCAATTTAAAAAATAGTTATTTATAAAATATAAAAATTTTATTCTTTTTTCTATTTTTCAATTTAAAAAATTCATGACCACCAAAAAATAAACTATAAAAATCATGACCACAGGAAAAAAAAATCATAATCAAATGCCATGTAAGATAAACTGTGACAGCTGGAAGTCAACATTAAAAAGTCAATGGTCAAAGCATTAAATTGGACAGTAAGACCAAATTTCCCGATTTTCAAAAACTGGGGGACTAAATCTCTCTTTTTTAATAGGGGACCAAAATTGAGTATTGGAAAAAATAAGGAGATCAAAATTGCGTATTGGAAAAAATAAGGAGACCAAAATTGCATTTTAGCCAAAATTTACTAAAAACTGTTAGAATACCAAAGCTATTAATTTTAGTCAGTTGGCCTGGGCTTATACTAGCAGTACTACCTCTTGATTTATTACTCCCTCCGTTCCTTTCTAATTGTCAAATTTTTAAAAAAAAATTGTTTCTATTTATCTGTCATTTTCAAAGTTTAAAATAACATTAATTACTCTCTTGTCAAATATACCCCTTCTTTTTCATCTGATATTTAATTAATTTACACATGCATTTATTGTATAATAGAAATGAAAAGGGACAAAATAGGAAACTCCACAACTATTTTATTAGAATTAAGAGAATTTATTACATTTCTTGGTTTCTACATAAAAATTTTAAAAAACAAATAAAAAAGAACAGAGGTAGTAACATAAACTGAACATTAGGTATCATATAAACCTAATATCAATCTCCATCGTATTAGCGTTTTCTATGTTTCATGCCTAAGCCCTGCTATTTCAGCACGCTAGAGTTGTGTGGTTTGGGTGAAAAATGAGAGAAATGACTAAAGTAAGCTGAATAATTATGAGTTGTACAATATCTAATGCTCTTAAATAATTTATACCAGTAAGTAGGTTTAGTACCAGTACTACTAGGACAAGGCTACAAGTCCAACCAAGTTCACCAACAACAAACCAATAACCCTAACATTCTAACATAAAAAGGGAAACAATAGTTATACAGGAAAGTTGTACAAAGAGTAAAGCAACAGGAACAAGACTTCTGTTAATACCTCAATCCATTTCTTCCGGAAGTCTTCAGGACATGGCCTTTGTTCAGGGAAAACACCGGGCTTAGCAAGTTGTGACCCTGAAAGAGCCACTCCATATACTTGACCAGCCTGTCAAAATAACCACTACGATGTAGATCAAATACCTTCATAATAAGTAGGACCCACTAAACCCAAAATAAAAAAATCAAAAACATAAATATGGAATATTTTAGAGGCATACACATAAGGTTCAGCAAGCATAATAAAATGACAGAATAAAAATCATTGGTCATCACCTTCCGCTTCTGAACACGAGACTCATTGATGGCCCGTAGACGTTTTCTAATGGCCTGAAGAGAAAATGAAAGATTAAAGAATTAACTTACAAACACTTCCTATGAATATAAAAACCAAATACGGAGAATGTCCAGTATATTCACAGCATAGGCTATGTTTGGCAAACTAACTAATCAATTAGTTTTTAAAGCATATAAGCCAGCTTAAGATTATGAGTAGGGCTGCTCATGGTTAGGTTATTATGACCAAATCATAACTAGTTTTGAAAAATCAGTTATATAATTGGGTATATATCCATAATAGGTTATGGATATATAACCAATTTTAAAAATAAATAAAAATGACTTTTCTATATTTATTACTACTTTCGTTCTTTTACATAATCCATCAAGACCAATAAAAAGAGTTAAATTAGTTTATTTTAATTAATATTATCATAAATGTAAATTTTATTCCAAAAATACTCATATAAGTAATTAGTGTCAATAGTGGTTAGATATAATGATATTACTCATAATCCAAGGAGTAATTTTTTTAACCAATGACTATGAGTTATATTGTTAATAACTCAATAAATGCATTCACTTTTATGGAAAATGAGTGATATCTCATTAATAGACTTCACAATAAATTAGAGATGTAAAAGCAAATTAGCAATTAATACATTTAAAAGTGATCATATGTTTCCTATAATTAAAAACAAACAAATACCACCAAATATAGTATATTCTTAAATTAATTTTATGCATTAACGATTGTGTTATGTTTAATTAAAATTTATTTTAAATGTTAAAATTATTTTTTAAAGATCAAATTAATTATTAGTTTAATATATATAACTAGTTATTTAACCGATTTTAGATATATAACTTATTAAATAACCAGTTAGTAACCAATTTTTTGTAATGGTTATGGTTTGGTTATTATAACCATTTGTCAAGTGTGGTTAATTGTTATAACCATTTTTAATTATCCAGTTATTATATAACCAATTATTTATGGTTACAGTTAAATTTTTTTATCATCAATTATTATGAGCACCCCTAACTATGAGCTAGCTTATAAATTATAAACTAGCTTATTGAACTAGGAGTGTTTGGTAATTAGTTATTGAAGTAGCTAATAAAGGTAAAATGACATAAAAAACATCTATATAATTTTTTATAAAAATTATATTTTCATTTTGTAGAAAAAAAAACATTTTTATGTAATTATAGTTTTAGATTCTTTTATTAATTTTTTAAAAGATCAAATACTTTATTAAAATTAAAATGAAGAAAGTATATCAAAATAGTAAGGATAAAAATGGAATAAAAACATAAGCTACAAGCTAATAAGTTATAAGCTAGTAGGAGTAGCTTATAGCTTACAAGCTACAAGGTAGTGAAATAAGCTTGTATATCAAACACCTTAATTTGGTCAAATAAGCTTAAAACTAGCTTATTTGACATGCTACACACAGTCATAGTTATAGAAACAACAGGCCATAAATCTCTCTCAAAGACTAGGGACTCACCTCTTTGCAATTAAGGACAATTGTCTTGTTAAAATTTGGAACCTGGGTCAGAGAAATTTCTCTAGATTCCTGAAGACAAAAAAGGTAATACCATGTCATAAAACAACAAATAGTTTTAGAAAGCCAAGTTGATTTTCAACTATTCATCAAGGTAAGCCGATCCTCTAGAACATAAAATTCCCTACACCGTAGTTTCAATCATATTGATTAGTAGGAGATTCAAATAAGATATTTGAAAGAAAAAATCCAATGTTTTCAAATGACTGAAACTAGCACATGCAGAAACACAATGATAACACATCCATATACAACAACAGGATCTCCATTCCAACATAAGAAGATATATAGTGCCCAATATATAAATTTTAAACTAGAAATAGATAAAAACAACTTAATCATAAGTTTTATTAAACAAAATTACTAGTTATATCTGAGTTTCTGAAGCCTTTATTTTAGAAGAATGGGAAAAAACAATGAAATAGCTAAACACACTGCATGCATTGAATGAGTGGGTGACAAATTAAGTAGTGAAACAATTGAATTGATATGTTCATAAGTGCTCCTTCAATTACTTTTCATTTAACAATTTAAGCTTGTATGACTTTTCAATTATTTTCATGAGAATTGGTGAAAGAACAGTTAAGAAAAAAAACAAAAAACACTTGAATCATGAGATTCGTACCGATGATATGAAATTGCACAAATTCATTCATTATCTTAAGATACAAAGCCATTAGAGATTCATCTTATGATACCAATTGATAGGTAGCTAAATCCTATCAAATCATAGGATTGAAATCGAGAATTGTAAGATTCTAACATCTAATTGCTACTTTACATTTTCCATTTGATAATTGATATAAATACAGAAGTTAAAAAAAAATATACCTCAAGCCCCTCGACTGTGTCCCTATATCCAGATTGCAAATATTCTCTGGTCAGTGTCTCTTCGGGACAATTTGGTGTTTGGGGGTGATAGTCTGGGGGGCCAAGCCTGAGATTAAATAGTGACATTTAAAATTTATAGAACTACACAATAAGGAAAGTTAAAGCAAAAACTACAAGTGAATACTACCAGGATTAAAAATTGCAATCTTAATACTGTTGAATAACAACTAACAAAAACAAATAATGATAATCAAGGGCATCAAGACAGTATATATCAACAATATTTTTGGAAATTAACCATGTACATGCAAATTTTACCCTAGAAAAACTTAGGGTGATTGTTATTCATGAACTAACAAAAGTGAGCAGCAGTTTGAAAACAAATTCTGTTACAAGCATGAACCACCTAGAGTTCAGAGGTTCTTTATCACACTTCAACTTGTATGGGGTTAACGGTGGTTGTCGCCTGCAAAAGCAAAACCATTGTTTTTAAAGTGATTAACAGCATAAAATAAATGATGTATCAGAACAAATAATAAGAAGAAGAAGATGAAGAAGAAACCATTTTATTATGGAGTATCAAACAGAACAAAGGACTAAATATTTCTTTTGAATAGGACTAATATTTTTGTTTTTTTACATTCTAACTTGAGTTGGGGAGAAATATGTAATTCTTGTGACATATTCATTGGGAAGAGAATATATTCTGATATGGATAAGAGAGAGATATGTAATTATGGTTTTTTGTTATCATGAAAAGTATTTTTCTTTTAAATTATGATCATCTTGCACTAATATAGTCATTTATCAACGAGAAATTTATAAATATTGTGCATGTACATAGTATCTTTAGAAAAGAAATCATGTTAATGTATCTAGGCTGTATCATTATCATATCTTGAACTTTTAAAGAAATTCTCATCCTAATATCTGTGTCACATCATACCGGGGTCATATTAAGTTATCTGGGCTTCAAATGAAATGAGTTACAAAAATTTTAAAAAACAAAAAAAAAAACCTTTGCATCTTCTATCATTTAAAAAACAGCTCCTCCACATAACAGTTTTTACCCATCAGGATTAACACAACTTGGAAACTATGATGCTATGATTTAGCAGCATCAGTAACAAAATAATATATCATAGAAGGTTTTGATTATTTAAATGATAAGAAAACAGAAATTTTAATACAAAACATGAGTAAAAGGTATCACAGAAAGATCATACCAATTTCTGCGGATTTATTGCTATTATAGCATCATTCTCTAATTTTATATGAAAATTATATGATCATTACTCCTAATTGGGAAGTTAAAACACTATTTTGTGTACTTTCAACCTCAAAACAGAAAAAAAAAAAAAAACCCAGATATTTTAGTTACATTCTTTAGCTAGCAAGTGGCTATTTCTGAGTTTTTTCTGATAAAACAGGGAGCAGCTATCTAGCTTAAGTGATGACAGTAACTTCATGTTCCCAACCTCAATACTTTTTGAAAGCTAGGCTTATAGATTCAGAGCAGTTCCTATAATATAAGATAATCATCTAAAGAAATATTTGCTAAATTTTCAGTATAAACTAAACTTCAGGGGTGAAAAACATCATGTATAAGCACAACACCATTTACTTTATTTATTTAGTCAACACAAGAAGCGGGATAAATATTTGAATGGTTTCTACAAAGTATAGTATAGCAACCTCTAGTGAATAAGTATGCCACTGTTTTGATGTATATTACAATAAAAGATCAAAATAGATTTCAAACATAAACTGTATACAGAACCAACATAATCAGATACTTTTCAACCTGTATTTACCAATTTTCTAATAACAAATACTATGGACCTCACTAGTGGCTCATGCACTGCAGTCATGCCTACTGTGGATATGAAATAATTTTCTCGCTTATCTAACCATCCAAGCAAAGCATCAGAAGTAGATGCATTAATAGAAAAGAGCATAAAGGGGGAAAATGTTTAGTTGGTTATAACAGATAAAAGTATAGAATTCCTTGTAATATCTCAACCATTTAAATGTATAAGAATAGAAATGAAGACCAAAAACTAGAATATTGAGATTACTCAAGAGTCAAAGATAAATAAATCAGCTCTGAAGTAGCTTTTCAGGTTTCAAAATGACGCCAAGTAAATAAAATCAATCACTATTGCAATAAACAAAGCAATAAGCTAACAAGGACTGAAGCACCAGAAGCTGTATCACAATGACAATTATTTGGAATACGTAGTACCTTAATCAAATGTGCTACAGTTACAACATCTGAGAAGAAAAAATAGGTAATAAGATTTTCAGCAAAAAAATGTAGGCAGACATAGTATCATACCTTGAACTCACAGGGAAGTTAGCTGGCAAGGAAGATGAATCGGTTCTTCCAATGTCCCTAGTGGATGGCCCACCAATTGTACTGTTATTAACTGCACTAGTGCAGCTTCCAGCATGATACCTTTGCATTTCTCCCAATTATAACCAGCATACTGTCCTCAGCATCAAACAACTACAAGTAGCTGTAATAGCTAAACTGCATCATTGAAAATGTGCTATGTCATTTCCAACCAGAGCAATTAAGCAAACTAAAAGAATCCTAAAAAAAGTGACAAAGGAACAAAAGACACATAATTGAAGAAAGAATAAGAGAAAATTACCTTAAGCACTAAATCTATGTGTTATTGAACTGTCTTCAACCACTATAAATATATGCACTGAAATCCTAATACCCCAAAACTTGAGACAACCAATTTGTGGACCCCAAATGTATGAGGCAGAGTGGTACTATTCTGGCCTGTAACACAAATGGATAAAAAATTAAGAAACAAACCCATAACATGCACCATAAGAAGAACCATTAAGTAACATCCAGATTCCAGAATGCATCAGAAGAGTGCAACTCAAACTCAAAAAAATTAAAAAAATAAATAAATCCAATAGTTTGAATGGGTGTTTGGTTTCATGTACAACAACCCACATGTGTGTATCAGACGCAAAAAAGAGAATCTGTCATTTTAAGTTTTTGCATCAATTGTGGAAACGACTCAATTTTGAAACCAACATGGCATACACCCAAACATGCTATGAATGTTTCATAAGATGCAAAGCATGTTAAATATTCTGCAAAATAAAAGAAAACAGAATCCAAAACTTGTTTCGACACTAAATCCAGTTTCCAATACATAGCTGTGTGACAGCTGAGGTAAAGAAAATTGGAACAACTTTTCACATTTATGATCTGAAACCGTTGTTGACGCAAAAACCCCATATGCCCAACCATATAAAAGTCTCGTTTTAAAAGATAGTGCAAGCATACCACTGAACTTAGAAGCTTTAAATCTACCCTCAAAAGAGTCTCCCTAGTCAAACTAACACAAACACGATCACGACAATTATATAAGTGAATACAGTTCCCATTGAAATCGGAAACTCTGCATTAAAATGTTTCTACATATACCAAAACACGCCTATATCAAGTCCTATCGCTTATAAACACATGGCCAACCGTTGCCGGAATCATAACTTCTTATCCAACAGTAATAAATTATAACACAAGAGACAACACAAAGTTGCAAAATTTAACCAAATCATTTCCAATCCACAAGCATAACTCCAAAACTCAAAGAAAGAAAAACACCCCTCACTTTTCAATCTCACTTTCCCTGCTCCAACTAACAAGGGCACCAAACAAAACTTCTTCAGATGCAATAGGCAAAAATTGAAGAAACAACCCACCAATTGAATCGTCTAAAAATCTCAACTTTAACATTAAATTCAAGCTATACTCTACAGAAAGCTGAACAGCAATCGCATAAACCTACAAAATCAAATCAAATGCGAGAAGAAAAAAAACTCCACAATTAGAACTCCAAAGCACGATCGAAAGCTAGGGTTTTCGAGAACGAAATTCCTGTTACTGTTTCGCTCCTCCCCAACTTTGGAAATGCCCGCGGGAGCTAATTGTGGAGCTGAAAATTGGGGATATTCCAGCACAAGCAAAACTAGGGTTTTTGATTCACAATTCGGCGAAACGGAACAAAAGGGGTTTCGTAAAAATTAATATTAACAACAATAATAATAATGGGGAAATTGCAAGATATTGAAGATTAATGATAAGGGAAGGCAGGGGCATACCTGGGAAGAAAAATTGGAAACTTTGACGCAAAGAGTGAGAAAGTAAGAGAGAGAAACAGAGGAACGAAGAAGAAGAAGAAGGGTCTCTGTAGTGTGGTCGAGGGTTTGACTCTTTGTTTTTTATTTTTATTTTTTTTATTTTTTTTTGGTAGTGACGATGATGATTGTGTTGGTGGTGTTTTCTGTGAATCGCAATGAAGAACAGTGAAGGTGGAGAAGCTAGTTATAATAATTTTTAGTTTTTAAGTAACGGTTGTTTTAATTTAATATGCAGACAAAAAATTATTACATATTTTTTATCACGGTAATATTTTGTTTGGTGTAAGAAATAAATAAATAAATTAGAAAGAAAGAATTTTTAGATAAAAAAAAATAGATCGGAAGAGC
>JAMLFT010003143.1:0-22920 GCA_026544285.1 Pachyrhizus erosus | reverse complement strand
ATAGATCAATCATACATATGTTTATTATTTCTATTAATTTCCAAATCTTATAAGTTCAAAATTTCTATTCATCATCACTGCCTTTTAAAATTTTTATTTATTAATTCATTCCTTTAAATATTCACCTACATACTATGATAAAAAATAAACTTTGAAATTAATAATATATATAGATTTGGGATGTTACAATATGAATGATTATATTATCTATGAAAGACAGATGTTCTTGTTAACTGTCCATTAGAGACAATAAGTCTTGGAAAACTCTAAGATAGTTAATGAACTGAGATATGCTCAGACAATGATGATACAATCTAGAGTGATTGTGATATATAAATGGATGTTGTCCTTTGAGAACTTTGCTACAACGTCAATACCACTATAAGATGATATAGTAGAGATGACAGATGTGATAAGAGAGACAAACTGAACAGAAAATCTTATCAAGTAAGAATTTAAGACGGAGGATGCAATGGTTGACCACAGAATGTACTTGAGGAATGTACGCAAGCTCTGGTGAGACCTTGGGGGTATATAAGGTGTCAAGTTGTGAACTACTCGGAGAAAAGAGAGTGTCACAAAATAGACTTGGCGTCCCCTACAAAGCGGAACATTACCAAGAATTGGTTGAGAGTACTTTGGACCGAGTATTAGGCAGGGTATGTACTCTCGGTCATCAGCCAAAAAGTTGCAATGGATATTTAATAATATGCCCGTGTAAGTTCTCCCAGAATAAGTAGTATAAGAGGCTACGAAGGGTCCAAAAATGATTAGAAAAACTATTTAGACGCGAATGGTGAGGTGAGAGTATATGATAAACAAGATTACTCCTATTCTATGCATATCCCTGAATTGGGGACTCACTCCTACACTCCCATCTCTTACAGATTAAACATGGCAGATGAGTTTTAACCCCTTTTTTTTTAACAGTATTGCCCTTGGAAGAGAGATGAACCTATGATAGGGTTTAAGATGATGATACATTCATAGGATACGTCTATTTCGCCTTCAAACCTACCAATAATAATAATCATAATAATAATAATAATAATCATAATAATAAAAATAATGATAATAATAATAATAATGACAATAATAATAATGATAATAATTTTGATATTAATAATAATAATAAAAATAATAATGAAAGCAATAATAATGATGAAATAAAAATTAAATAAAAATTTATAAAATTAAAAGTAAATGACAAGTAACTTAAAAATTTTTCTAAAAAACTTAACAATTTATTTTCATTGAAAAGGTTTTATTCTCACCTTTGAAGGTGAAGTAATTTTAATTTTAGCAATTTTCTTCTTCTTCTCTGACACTTAAGCCCCACAATTTTAATTTATCATTGTGATAATTTACTAACATTTATGTTTTGTTTTTATTAAGACTAGGACTAATATATAGATAAGTAAGAAATTCGGAATATGGTGGGTAAGAAAATTTTCACCAATAGATATATCAATGAAATATTTAATGATTTAGTTGAAATTATTTATTTATTTTTAGTAATTAAAAGTGTTTTATGTATTGTCTATTTTGCCCTTAACACACTGTCTCCTTTCTCTCCATGTTTTTCTTTTATCCCTCGTCCTCTTCATCATATGTTGTCGTCGAAGGCCATTTCCAGTGACGTCTGGTACCTTTCTTTTTTGTTTCTTCTTTTTCCCCTTTCTTTCCCTTCGCACTTCAATACCTCTACAACCAGCGACCTTGCTGTAACACCAATGCCCTCTTTGCCTCTTCACTCTTCTGTCCCTTCCTTAATTTGAACATTCAACGACATAACAAAAAAGAAGAAGAAGAAGCAGACATAGATTGGTTCAACTGCATTGTTGTGCTGCCCAAGTACACAAAGGATTTGATCATATCTTATCGAACTAGACTCAGTCACAACACAACACTTGAAGTCGGTGTTATTTTCGATGGTGGGATCGGTGAGCCATTTCTTGACAATGCGATTGTAAGGTCATTGATTGTTGAGAGAGAAGAAGTGAAAAAAAAGTGACACTATTGCTGTCGGATATTGTCTTTGGCAGAGGCGCACAAAGAAAAGCAAAGGAAAGATGAAACAATGTCTTAAAAGTGAATTTGTAATTTCCATCCATTAAAAAACTTGCTTCACCATAGACTACATGGACAAGTACTCCACTGGAGAAACCATCTTTTATTAATAAATCTATGTTTGCACACATATTAATACAATAAGGTTTTTTAAATATTTAAACTCAAAATTATATATTAAATTAGAATAATTTTATACACATATTATACATTATTAATTTAAAAAAAAAACTAAAACATAATTTATCTCTTAAAATATTATGGTGATAAATTGAAAAGCGAAATTTGATTTTATTTATTTATTTATTTATCTCTTTGTAATTAGTTGGCCGGTAGAGATTAGGTAATTACTCTTAAATTTTTGTTTGTTTTTGGCTTTAGTGGAAGAGTTAGGTAAATAAAGTTGAAATGACTATGCTGCAGTTCTTTACTTTATCGGTCGCACAGTTGCTAATGAACCTCCTTTTATCATTCTTAGCCGAAGAATGAAAAAGTAACATGTTACGCCACTTGTTTAATTATTTATTCTGGTGTGAAGAGTGGCAAAATTGCAAATTCTTACCCAATAGGGTGATACATGGGGTTATTCATCTTTAAAAAAGGAAAGGTGCATGAGCCTCAACATCCAAGTTGCTAAATAATCATCAACACACGTCCAAGATGATAAGAAGAAGAAAAAAAAAGAAAAGAAAAAGTAAACAAAAAGCCTCATTTGGTTATATCGTAATCTGCAAAAGCTTTTCCTCCACTATCACAACCCTTCAAATAAACTAAATTTCCAAAAGGCGACAAGTGATTGGAAAGGTGTTGTCACGGGAGTGTATCACTGGAACATGGTCACAAAAACAAAAAGAGGCAAAAAGAGAAGAGGAAAATGAAAAAGAAAACAAAAAAGAGGTCTCAAGGTAACCTATTTCCGTGCCTAGTATGCGTATAGATCGAACACTTCATTGTCAGAATCTTCAACAGTAACAACCCAAAATTCTTTCATAAGAGATCCAATTACAGATACGATCATCAACTTGTTTTTTTTTTTTTTTCCTGTTGGTTGGTGGTTGGCAGTTACATTATTAATTCATTTTTTTTACTGAACTACATTATTAATTAATTAGTCCTTCAATTCTTAAACTTTTGTTTGTATAAGGTTTTCTTTAGACATATGATTTATGTAAATTTACATTAAAATATTTCTATATATTGTTTTACAGATTTATAATTCATTTTAATTTACGGTAATTTTTTATATTTTGTTCTTTTAATTTAGGAAAAATATTATTAAACACATATTTCACATTTATAGTTTTGGCTTTGACGTATCTTTGATGACATGACGTTCTTTTTCAATACAAATATCATTAAAAATAGTATTAATATTTTACATAAATACTTTTTTAAAATTCAAGTTATCAATTTATTTTCTTAATTACTCTATTACTTATAAAGATATAATGATATGTTATTAGTTTAAGTGAAATTAGATTTAAATATTTTAAATAAAATATCAAATTTAAATTTTATAAATAAAAAATGTGATTAAAAAAAATTAAGTAAATGATCCAACCAAATTTTTAAATAAAGATTGATCATCGATAAGAAAAAAGTCAGTAGATACTTATGAATGATAATAATATACTGCAAAAAATAATCATAAAAAATTTGCCTCTAAAATTGCTTCAGTTGATATAACTTAAAAAAAAAACAAATTAGTAATATATAAATATTACACTAATAATATAATGAATTGATAGTAGATACTAATTTTTTTTATGTTAATAAAATTATTTTGGAGGAATAACAAGGTGAAGCAATAAAACATGGATCAAAGCTCATCATCTTACTGGTATTAACCAGTTGACCATGCATGCACTCGACTCGATTGAGAGGACTATTGCCATTTTACAATGAATCATCAACAGTTACGTTGCTTCATTGTAACGTTAAGCAACATTGTAGTCGCAAAACTCAGTGATAAAACAAACAGTATTTTGAGATTCACATCGTGGATAAAGAAAGGACAGAATCATTATGTGTAAAGAATTAGACCTCTCGGTCCACCGTATATAAATATCTATCTTTGCAATCTTAACAAGGTATGCATTATATACCTTCAGATAAAATTCACCATAAATTGATAACGAATATCTTAAATAAGTAATTATAAATAGTGAACATGAATATTTTATTTATTTTATTTAGTGATAAGATATTATGCTAAAAATTATAAATATAATTTAATAATTTAAATAAATAATATAATTTTAAAAGATAAATTTATTAAAATAAATTATATATATAATCTATAACAATAAATAAAAATAATATCAATTGTTAATGCATATATTTATTTTTTTATTTTTAATATTTAATCATACTCTTTAATTTCAATTTTTTTTAAATAATTAAAAATTAATATTATAATATTTTTATTCTTTTTATTTTATATAAAAATAAACAAATAGATATTATAATGATTATTTTTAAATAATTTTAGCTATAATTTTTACAAATATTTTTTATTTTTTTAAATTTTTATAAATATTTATAAATATTAAAATTATCCATAAATATCTACAAACGAATACCTACACAGATAACAAGGTAGGTATGAGATAGATAATTATTGAAAGGAACAGATAATAGATAATTATGACTCGTATATGTTCTGCTCCATTATGTTATCATCTTTAACTCCAACAAGATAGTGTTATTACTTTATTAAACTTGAACTTGAACATTGGAATTTCTAAAAGCATGTATTATATGAGTTTAGAAAAGGAGAATATAGCACCATCTCTCATAAAGTTAGAACCTTGCGGTGGATCCGAACATCCCATCGTGTCCCTATTTCTTGTTCATCTAAGAACAAAAATTATATATTAGTATGAAACTTGATTATGTTTTTAGTTCTTTAAATTAAGAGATATATATATTTTAATTTTCAATAAAAATTTACATTTTATAATCCAAGATTTTTTTGACAAATAATCCTTCAAATTTAAATAATACTTTTTTTAGTCTTTTTAAAATTGTAAATTTTGATTTTTTTTAGTTTTTCAAATTATAACAAAATATTTTTAAAATTTAAGAAATTAAAAATGTAAATTTTTATTTTAAGAGACTAAAATATAATTAACCTTTAATATAATGTGTTAGTATAGATTTACTATGTCTATATTAGTAATTTTTTTATAAAAAAATATATAACAATAAAGAGACCTATATGATATTTTTTAATGATACTGAGTAATGATCCAAACGAAACGAAAAACAAAATTAAAAAAAAAAAAGAAGAAGAAGGAGAAACGGCCTATAAGTTAACTTTTTTATTAAGGCCTATAAGCTAATTAATGGACCCACTATACGCTATATAGAAAATTGGAGTTGTACCATGGAAATTATTTTCTTAGTTGGCTAATTGTGAACAAATAATACTTTATACAGGTTGATGTACTTGCACGATAACCGTAGAACATTATAGAGACAAAGTGTGAATGAGAATATTAAAATGTGAAAAAAGGTTGGAATTAAAGATTGAAAATGGTGGAAAATAGGAGAAGTGATGATATTGATAGAAGATCACATAGTGACGATATGCTTGGATCATAAACAAAAAGAGGTTAAAAAAGAGAAAAAAAGAGGTAAGCAAATGCGTGTGTGAGCGAGCATTTTGTCTAACAAAGATGGTCTTTACAAATGTTGTCGGTAAAAAAAATTTAATTGGCTCCACTCACCTAATCACCGTTCAGTTCCGTTCAGTGGTACGTTTCCTGATAGCTGTAAATTTGAATTTTGTAGAAGGGACATTATGTGCCAAGTGTCTCCATACAGAAGCATACGCAACCCATATATAATCCTCGGAATTTATATATCACATATCTCCTGGAGGGTCAAACTTAATAACTATGAAAACATTAAATGCTGTATCATCCTTGAGTTTCATCTTTTATTATCATTATTTTATTGAATAAGACTTTTTTTTATTTTATACTTTTTAATTATCATAATTATATAATTTTAATTTATTCAATCAAATATCGTAAACATACAATTGAGGAACTAAAATAATAATTAGGTGACCCAATTAAGAATTAAAATTATATATTTATAATACTTTAAAAATTAATTAATTTATTTGGAATACAAATAATTAAAATAATATAATTATAATCTTTTACGCTCAAAAATATAATTAATCTTTTTTTTAATTTGATGAGAAAAGATGAATTAATTTAAGTACAAAAAATACTCAAACATACTTATATACAAAATAATAAATAGTGTTATTTACGCAAATAAATACAGTTTATCACATTCACACATAAATAAAATAATTGACCGCTATAATCCCATCCTAACAATAAAATCAGGTTAAAGGTCTAACTTTCATACGGTGCCTCTTATAAGTCATATTGAAACTATCTCTATGAAATGTTATCTTATTATGTAAGCTAAATAAATTAAGTACCAATGTGCCAAAAAAATATAACGAAGTTTTTTTAACTCTTTTAACCATACACAATTAGTTACCATGTTGTAGATAGTGAACTTGTTCATCATATGATGAATAACATGAAAATCAATTCAACCATAAATAAGAGACCATACCTAATAAGATATTGAGCAAGAAAAGATCAGGTGATCTAAATTTTCTTATGTGCTAAGCACAATTAGCGTGAGATGTGATCTTAGTGTGTATTTGGATAATTTTTATAACCAATTTTAGGTCTCAAAATTATGGTAAAAAACTAAAAGAGAGAAAGTAACAAACTAAGAATTAGTTTCTTTAGATTGAACACGGGGCGAGACATTTTTCCCCCCTAACGTGCTGGCACCCTAAACACACTTTTAAGCATTGATGAATCTTCTATGAAGTAGATTAATTCTACTAGAAGTTTATCAAGTAACAAATGATATAAGGAAGCCATAATGTGAATTTGATACTTCCAAAAGTGTTTGAATAACAAATTAGATTGGGAAGTATAATACATTCAAATGGTTTAGAGTATCTCGTAATAATAATTGGTGATTAATTCTTTTGAGATTAAGAGACTATCATAATAATATCTAACAAGTTCTCTCTCTTTCAACCAAGTTTTTCTTTTTTCTTTTTTTTTCCTGGAAGGATAGAAATTAAACCTTAACATGATTAAGTGAATCAACTAGTTATATTTTGTTGGTTGAGGTTGATGGTTTATATATTTACGATATTGGTTGCGAGAATGAAGTGCATATCAAGTGTTGGGTATGTATTTTTTTTAGAATTTTTTTTTTCACTTTAATTACGAGATTCAGTGGTTATATATCCTATTCATTTTTCAGGGTTATAATATTATATATAATTTTTTTATACCTGTTTTTAATTTGATTTTTATGGATAAAAAATAAAAATAAGTTTTTCGGTGATTTCTTTTTAGAAGATTATTGTTATCGGAAAATTTTCTTAATTGAACAAATTAAGAATTAAAAGAATAATATACTAGTAATTATTTGGAAAAAAATCCTTAAAAGCATTAAGATTGAAATACAAAATGTTAATTTAGTTATTTGTTTAGTTTTGTGGAATGAAAAAATATTCATAAGTTGCTGCAGCCATCATCAACAAACAATTAGGCACCATTTTCTTCCCTTAAATTATTGACTTATGGAAGATAAGCAACATGGTGCACATATTATATGCACTAGATAACACTATGTCAAGGTCCTTGTTGCTTTTTATTCGTCATATATAGTAATTTTCTCCGTTTAGGTATTGACCAAGTTAATGCCGTCTTCGCGTTCATCCTTATATTTGAGATCACTTGCTTAAGGTCAGTGTTTCAGAAACTCTGGCATACCGGTCACATTCCATGATATATAGACTTCGCAGAAAAAAATGATCAAATACAAATACGCTTCACATTATACCCATTTGTGTCATCAAAATCTAAACAGGTGTTAAATGCACGGTAAGGGAGCCTTACATTATAGAAAGAAAAAAAAAATTCAAAGCTCAAAGCTTCAAGCTTGAAATAAATAAATAAAAATATTGTTTAAAAAACTTGGCAACAACGTCCCATAATTTAATTATGAACTTATAAATATATTAGACAAAATCTGAACTTCATTAAATTTTTTAAATGAAGTACTGGTTGAATAACAAATCAATCTCTTAGCCTTTCTCATAATAATTGATTATAAGGATGTTAATTTATTAAACTTTTTTTTATATAGTAATTCATTGTAAACATAGTTTTTAAAAAATTAATAATAATAGAATATATTACCATGGTATGTATAATTGTCAGTAATAAGGATTGAATAACTAAGAATCTCATTTAAATAATCTAATTCTCCTACTAATAGGATGATCTTACTAGCTAGAATAGAATATGTTTTATAAAATTATTTAAAAATCCTATTTAATTTTTAAGAATTTAATTCTCAGAAAAGCCATTATTTGGAAATGAAATATGTCTAACGCTACCATAATGCATTCGGTCTTGTTTTTAACTCTTTATTCACGGGACACTATGCTAAAAAAAGGTTTTAAGTAGAGTTTTTTAGTGTTTTGAAAGTGTCACGTATTCACTCGTCATTTAATGAAGATAATACTTAGAGGATGTTTATTTTAAGGATTCTTTGCTTATTTTTGTCAATGTTATTCTTGAGAATATAATATGGAAATGATATTTTCTGATATTTGAAAATAAATGTATAGTTACTCAATAATTATTAGTTTATAATAAATATAAAAATAAAATTGTTTAAATCTGAATATTTAAATAACACTATCTAATGTCTACTTTGTCTTTCTTAATCTTAGAAAAAAAATTGTTTAAATCTGAATATTTAAGATTCGGTTTCTGTAAGCTTAATTATATTAGAGGATAATGTGAGTCATCTCACTCATAAAATCAATTATTAGTATTATATGTTCATTATATAACAAATCATGAATGTATTAAAATATGACTATTTCATTAATAACTGAGATTATTTACTTTACCTCACTAATATTTATTAATAAAGTTAAATAATCATTTGAAAGTAAATTTATTGCAGTAATTAATTATGTTTTTTAAATTATATTTAATTTTGTAATTAATTTAATTCCATGCTAAACTTATCCGAGAATTAATGATGTCTCTCAAGTTGATGACCAGTGCGAATCTTTCCTAATCTGATGACTAGCATTGATTAGAATTCAAAGTGCAGACTATTCTAGGATTCTTTCTAATAAATGGGCGAGTCCCATTTTTTGCATGTCATTTTCAATCCTCTGCAATTAGTCTCCCCCTAAAAGAAACAAACAATTAAAGGACAAGAAGGGGAAAATAAAAGTAAGGGCTAAAAAATAAAGAAAAAAGAAAAGGTCCATAAAGACAAAGAAAGCCTCCATTCCTTAATCAACCATATTATAAGTGCAGGCTTTCTATCATAAAGTCTGAACACACATACATAGCCCTTTTCTGAGGAGGAGAGAATTTCACTAAATCCAGGGACTCTCTCTGAAGAATATGGGTTTGATGGAGTGCAATGTAGAGGACAATAAGAATCTATACCTTCATGCTCCTACTTTCATTGAGTGGCTTAAACCATGTTCTTCTCCTTCATATCTAAATTCCAACACAATATCATCATCATCATCTTCTTCTTCTTCTTCTTTTTCTTTTACTCATAATGAGTTTGTTCAGGAAACTATCCAATTCTTGCCAATTTTAAGTGAAAAGGCCTCAAAAGATGAAAATCATGGTGTACAAATGGGGGGTTTTGAGGTGAAAGAGGAAAAGGTTGAACAAGTGACTGTGGCTTTGAACATTGGATTGCCTGACACTAAAGGGCATGCTGAGGTTGATGAGAAGATGATTTTCCATGTTAAGGAAGAAGAACAGTCCTCAAAGAGAAGCTTCCACGGATGCTCCTTTAACCAAGAGAGAAGGTTTTGGATTCCAACTCCTGCACAGATCCTTGTTGGCCCGATGCAGTTTGCTTGCTCCATATGTAGCAAGACCTTCAATAGGTATAACAACATGCAGGTAAGTTAATTGCTTCTCAACTTCTCATATTGTTAATTTACTCTACATTTTGCAAACAAATTAACTTAATTTATAAAGAAAAGTAGAAAACTATGTAAAAGGACTATATATGGGGAAGAAAGATGAGGAGGGAGTAGCAACTGTGAATTAATTTTCTACCTATGATTATTATGTTTTTAAAAATATTTGAAACATAGATCATAATAATGTCTAACCCTGTAAAGTTTATAAGTGTTTGTAAAGAAGTCAAATAAGTATAAATATATGTTGATTTTACATTGTATGAAAAGTTTAATCCGTTTTAATTTATTTTTAAGTATTTGTTGAGATTTTTTTTTTAAAAATGAGAATCTCTAGTGGAAGTTAGGGAACTCTTGTTGAGGTTAGGATCTATTTCTAGTCTGTCAAGCAAAGGGCACGATTAACAAATAGATCACCACCGTAAGAGATAGATAGTTGCACGTGCCTGATCTACCTTTAATTTCCTTTGAGGGGAACATGATCATAATAGTAACGATTTGGTTCGATTATAAAGCTGAACATACTAATTAGCTTACGTGATTCCCTCCCCCCCCCCTTTGTTTCTTTATTTTTCAGAAATGAGGTTTCAAGATTTATTGTGTGGAGGAAATATGTAAGCTAAGTACTCTCAAAGACTTTGGTACCCCACTTACGACAAACTTGGTTGTAGATTTGATCATTCACCTTAAAAAAATGGCTTCAATTTCATTTCAGAAAAAAATAGTTTTTCAATACAATAAATTTTTACATTATTTGAAAGTAAAAGACAAGTTTAATAATAATAATTGACAGTTCTATATATGTGGTGGGAATAAATATCACGTAGCATTTACACACATTCAGCAACCATTGTACTAGACATCCCTAACGAGTTAGCTTAGCTAGCTACCTAGCTAGGGGCTAGGCATTCAGGAAAGAAAAATCTATGATGAAAGGGTTGTTTCTGTTCTATAATTCTTGCAACTAAATCATGTTATTTTTGTTTGGTTCGGTTCGTTAAATAGTAGTTTAGTTTGTTCTTAATTTCACAATCACTTAATAAAAAAAAAATCTTATCATATATGCATTCCATCGAAACCAAACCTATGAAATGAGTTAATGATTGTTTCATTTTTCAACAACTGCTCCTTAATTTTGTACAGCATTCTGTAGTTTTCAGTAGCTTGTGTGTATATACCTACTGAATTTGAATTCCCAGCATTTTACCCACGCCAAAATGAAGTTGATGTTTTATATGATAATGACAATGATGATAATCATTAAGAATAAAATAATTATAATTCAACTTTAGTAACAACGTATACATGACCATTTGATACCCCGTCTTTTTTCTTTTCTTTCTTCCCCGATCACTTTAAGAAAATTGAGCTAGATGGCGCGTACGTGTTGTTCCTTTAGTATTGCCTTCACTTTTAAATGAAAGCCTTGTTTTTTTCATCCCATAATTTTCAAATGGAAATTGTAATAATTTCCATGCATGCTTTTATTTCCTTTCCAATTGGAGCTATTGTATATGTCAGGGATACATAACCTGCTACTAGACTTAAACCAAGGTTAAGAAAACTATTCAAAAGTTTGTATTTTCGTTTTAACTAATTATATTGTATATTATAGAATTTCTGATTTTAAATAGATAGATACCGAGAGAGATATTCATTTCACCGTTAAATCATGGGGCTAACTAGCTGTAGCTTTTTGACATGTTAGACCCATCACTAAAGATCAACAATTATTTGGAACAATGAGCGCTACTAGGCCACATAAAGGACTAAAGATAATGCTTGGTCAAATATAGCAGCCTTGATTATTCTTTAAAACACGAAATAAAAATAAAAACAGATAATGTTTCTGTAATTATTTGTAGAAATAAGAAATAAATATAACAAACGTATTTTTAAATCAAATAAACTTTTTAAATGAATTCACACTTAATGTAACATCTGAATACTAAAAATTTAAAAAGAAAAAAAAAAGAAAGCTAAAAAAACTCCTATTTTCAAGCAAGTTTAACTAAGATCAATTAGAAATGATCATGCATGTACTCTATAATAATTCAACTAGCATGAACTTAATCTTTTTTCATTTGCAGATGCATATGTGGGGGCATGGGTCAGAATTTAGGAAAGGACCAGACTCACTCAAAGGAACGCAACCAGCTGCAATGTTAAGGTTACCATGCTATTGTTGTGCTCAAGGATGCAAGAACAACATCAATCATCCGAGGGCCAAGCCTTTAAAGGACTTTAGAACCCTCCAAACCCATTACAAAAGAAAGCACGGCACGAAGCCATTCATGTGCAGAAAATGTGGGAAAACATTTGCAGTCAAAGGGGATTGGAGGACTCATGAGAAGAACTGTGGCAAGTTGTGGTATTGCACTTGTGGCTCAGACTTCAAGCACAAGAGATCTCTTAAGGACCATATTAGATCCTTTGGAAAGGGTCATAACCCTCATCCTCCCTTTGAAGCTTTTGAGGATGAGAAGGAATGCATTACTGGCTCAGATGAAGATGATGTTAATGCTCATCATACATGATCTAACATTCTATAGCTGTCCTTTACTATGAAGATATAGTAGTAACAAGGTTTTAAATTGTGGTTGCGTCCCGGTTAGAGTTTAGTCGCAATCTTTGATATTATCAGGAAATTACAGACAAACGCGGCAGATGCAGTCACAACTAAAAGCTTGAGTAGTGGTAATTGTAGTAGAGTTTGGTCACTACGCTTGTGCTCAGTAACAAAAAATTCTCAAAAACTGCTGAGGCATGAAGACTCAGGGAAAGGTTTGCTACCGAGCACTTGCAGGGTGGTGATGAGCTATCAATAGAGGTTTGGACTAGTTTGCTTTTGATTAATTAATAAGATGGTTGCCTCAGGTGATGAAGTAGATGAATTTTCTTCTCATAGCAACAGAGAGTAGTGTTATGTCATGTTTAGTTTTTCTGTAACCTCTTCAATATGGAGGAAATTTATCCGCTTCATTACTGAATGGTAACCCTCATTCTTGGACTTTATAGTATGTAAAGTCTTGTTAAAATATTTGTGACGCTTTGATGTGAATTTGATGCTATAAATGGATAGCCAATGTGTGCTAGACTAGTACTATGTATGTGTTTATTGTATTTTACTCCAGAATCATCTTTAAACAACGTTAAATATGAAATCAAATTAATTTGACAGTTACAATACTACGAATGATATTAATTTTTAATCCAATAGACTAAAATATACATGTAGCAAAACAAAAAATGTGAAATTAAATTAAGATGACCGAACATATGTGACGTTATATATTATACCATTTCAGGTAGTTTCATTTCATATATACATTTTTTTCAATTTGTTTTTAACCTATGACTGTGAAATTATTATAAATTCAAATACAGAGAAATAAAAAAGAAAAACATAAATATAATAAATGATATAATATGATAAAAAATAAAATTAAAATAGAAAAGTAAGAAATGTTAATGAGAAAAATATATTAAGTAGCCAAGGATCACTGTGTGATCATGGTTTCAATTAATGAAGTGTTTGAAGTTATGAAATGTTCATGATGACAGTGCTTACGTTATGTCAAAATCATGTTTATGGTCTCATTACTCTTATTCATCTCATCTTCTCTTTTTGATGACTAAGTCAAAATTTACTATTTAAAAAATAAAAATAATGTTAAGTGCATACCTTTTACTTATGTGAACATGGTCATGTCATATTTACATCATTTTCCTAATGAATAATGTTATTTTTATAATAATTTTATGTGTTTTATTACATAATTTATCTTATTATGACCACATTTAAAAATAATTACAAAAACTTATTATAAGAATAATATTAATTATTCTTTTATAATAGTATTATATATAACCATTTGATTATACACACATTCTGTTTCTGATAATTATGCAGATGTAAAGATGTGAAACATGATTCAGATAGATGTGATGAACCAACCATATTCGGTAAAAGAACCATTCAATTATTATGCAGAAGGTAACATCATTCTAATCCATAAAGGTTTTATACAATGTTTGAGTGTAATTATTAACTGCCGTTCATTTAAGGAACATTAAAAAGTGCTTATCTATAATGCACAATCTCTTTTTCCCTTAACACTCCCCTTTACCCAAAATAATTTATGAGGAAGGGAAAAAATCATAAAAAGCTTATAATTTTAGAGTGGTGACAAAATATATAACTTCATCGACATCAACGAGATGAGGGCAGTGTCATGGTGAAAGGTGATGGTTATATAATAAGCACCAAAATCATATATATGTGAAATTAAGTGGTGTAAGTTGGGATTAATTTTTCTATTTTCAAAGTAACATACCTGCTCTAGCTACTTTCAGGTCACTGAGGAGTCCATTTTGGGGTGCTTTGCCTACCAAATCATCCACCGATACGTAGCTATAGAGATCAATTACCCAATAAAAATTCAGAACTGAATATAATTGATTAGTGTGAATCCATGTTTCATTCTTAATTAGATTATTATTATTTGCTTAGAAAAATTCCAAACATGGTGATTATGAATATATATGTTTGACAAAGAGATCATGAGTTACAAGGACCTCCTTTTGTTTTACATACAATATAAAAAATTCCTTTAACACGTGAGGGAGATAATTAAAGGGAGAGAAATGGACTTTGAAAATTTGAGTTTTTTTGAGGTAGGCTTGACCAAAACAAAAAGTAATACAAAAAATAAAATAAATAATAGAGTGTGTAATTTGGTCTTGAAAATAAGGGACCTCCACTAAGTTTTGTCGGGGTAAGAAAACGTTGGAGAGGGGAAAGATCACAATCACTATGTTGAGCAGCATTATTTAATTTGCTAAGTAGCTATACGCTTTCATATTTAAAAGTTGCACTTTCCCTTTGAGTAGCCTTCTCTTAAGCGACTCTTGCTAGTTAGGTTAATTTAATCTGAATATGGTGATCTTTGGCAATTTCCTGCGCAATCAAAGTATCTATCCCATCCAATGTCGTTTCATCTATCAGTATCAAAGTAGGTTTAGAGTTTCATCCTTCTTTTAATAGTTTTCAGTTAATATATACCTTGGAGGAAATTATTTTTTCTTTAACTTGTTAATAATATTTGTTTTTATTGAAACCCAATGTCACCAGTTACTGTTAAAATCTTGATTTATTTTCCAGATTGTAATATTAGTTGGACATTTTATTTTATGATTTTTATTTTTTGTTATTTTTAATTTTATTTAGTCAGTTATTTTAGTTTCTTTATTTTTAAGTATCATTTAGTATAAAATAATTGACGTGAATGAATAAAGAAACTAATTTTTTACGTAATAAATTAAGGCTCAAACTTTCATCGAAAAGAGTGATTATATTTACTTAGTATTTCACAATGTTTTGGAAAAGATTGTATTTGAAAAAGTATACATTTGAAAAGTTGATAATTTTTTAGATTATTTAATTTTTATTATTATTTTAGAGAATTTTGAGTAATTTATTAAAAAATTTAACTCATTGTATTTCCTATTAAATAATTTTAGAATAATAGAATGGAAGACTTTATATGTTTTAACTTTTTATTAAATTAGAATTTCTATCTATTTTCTTAAATTTTTGTGCTTTTAATTTTATGCAATAAAAAAAGAATGAAGATCTAATATTGGATTAAAAATAAGACCAAAAGATATGTCTAAAAGAGAAGCTTTAAGAGTTTTGAACTTGTTTTTTTTTAATACAAGCTATCCAGCATAGAGAATTAGGACCTTGTTCTCTGGAGCAATCATCTACAATTTTTTCTTTTCTCCCTTTTTTTGGGAGGTTTAGAAGAACAAGGATGACAATTAGGGTGGAAAGTTCACATTTCTTCAAGGATCAATAGAATTTTATCTTTTTTTCTGTTTATCATTAGTTATTTTATATTTTTCTATGTCTAATTAAATCCTCTTTTTGCTAAAATTAAAAAAATTTCTATGTAACTGATCGATATTTGATTTTGAGATTTTTAATAAAATTATGTTTTCTTATATATTTTTTCTTCTCTTTATTTAATTTTTCTTAAGACAACCACTCTTAGAGATATTTTAGATATATTTTGTAAATAAGAATTTATTTTATAAATATGTTTTGAGATACAAATTTAACAATTAATCTTTTAGATCATAAATAGTCATTAGATGTTCGCTATCATTAGGGATTTCAAATCTTAATGTTTATATGTATTTAATTTCACTTAAAGAATTAGGCTTGTTAATTTGAGAGAAAGATTTAATTACCTAAGAAATTAGAATTTAATTAAATTAAAAAATTTGGTAGAAAAAAAAATTAACAAACTAAATTGAATTAAAAAAACCAAATTAAAAATTATAGGTGAAATATAGCATGAAGCCTAATGTTAAAGTTTCCCTAATTGCATTAAGCCAATCTTTATTTGCAATCTTTATACTAAAATTAAAAACCCCCAAAAACATTTTTTCTTGTTTTATTTAAATTTCAATTCTCATTTTTCTTTAAACCAATTAATCATAATTTATCTTTATTGATTCTTATTAAAATTGTGTTTGATAACTTGTGAATCATCTTTCAAATTTTGAGAACAATATTCAATCAATCAATTTTACTATTTTACTTTATTACTTATAAATTCTAAATATACTTATCATCAAATTCATAGGATTGGTGTAATTATGTAAGATTATACTGCATTTACATGTAGGAGAATGATATATTTAGTGGAAGGGTTCGTATTCAATTATTTTTGTGTGTAAAATTTCTTTAGAAAAATGACAATCACACATTTATTATTTAAACTAATGGTTGGAGGACACACGTGATCTTTGACCTAAAACAAAATAAATCTCATAAAAAATAACGCAAATAACATTTTACAAATTAAGTTCTAAATAAATAAATAAATAAATTATTAAAATTTTAGTTATTTAAATCTCTAACTCATACCATCTTAATGATTAATTTGAGAGTTTACTCATCACTTTGATCATGTAATTAATTAATTGAGAAATGAAAATGAAGATGACATAAATTATTAGATGAAGACTAATAATCCAACTTACATAAAATTTAGGTTAAATTAAACCTATTTATTTAATAAGTCATATAAGTTTTTTTTTAAGTATAAGTTCTTTTATGTTTAATTATAACTTTTTTTTTTAAATATAAGTTGTTTTATAAATACTTTCAAAGTTTGGAGATTGTTCTACCTTAAACAGGAACACTAACTCTTATTTTCTTTTTTTTTTGTCAATCAAATATAATTAATATTAAATTGTAGGTACAATGAGTACCCTCAATCCAATTACAACATGGTGTCAACATTTCTATAGCATAATGCAATATTATCTTTTAAACTTATAAGAATACTTCTTATTAGACACATTCATCATCGACGTATATATATATCACTTTCAATTCTAATGGATTCACCACTCGTTCACTCATTGAAAAAGAGAATCACTTTATCTTATTAGACAAACATATCTAGAGTTTGTGTATCATACATAATCTAATTGGGAATTAGGAACTGTTTGCCCAAGATAACTTCTCAAACTGTAGGAAATTGATCTCCAAACCATTAGGAGAAACTAATTCCAATTGCATAATTAGGTAATATGTGTACATCTTTTTTTATAAACACTATATATAAAGACCAGAAGGTGTGTTCTATCCATCTCTAATATTTCCTTAATCACTTGCAAACTTGAGTGTCAGAGTCTCTTTTATAGATATCTCATTCCATACTCATCTACCAAGGCTAAACACCCATAAGTTAGATATCTTACATCCTAAGAGAACTCGATATTCAAATATTGGTAAGAACAATTTGGATTTTATCAAATCCAACAAATCCTCCCTCTTTTTATTCATAAGAATCAAAATTAAGTTTCAAAATATTTATATAGCTCAAACACGATGTTCAACCAAATAAATTAGACCCCTTAACAATCTAATACATTCTCTAAGTAGGGAACCTCATTCCTAAAAAAAATATTGTTCTTATGTAATCATATATAGAGTCTAAACTATGATAAACCAAATCACCTACAATTTTATGTCACCTATTTTTCCTTATAGTTCATATGTGTGTTGTAGCAAATCACTTTGTGTCCTAATTAAATTTTATGTAACCAAAAAATAAATCGTATAATATATAGGAATAAAATAAATAACTTTTAAAATAACTCTAAAAGAGTAACTTTAAGAGTTACTCCATCTTCAACTTTTTTTATTTTTATAAATTTAATGATTAAAAATAGTTATTTATTAGAACTACTAAATTTAAAAAAAATAAATTATGAAAATAAAAAATAACTTTTATCGTGATATATTTTTAAAACTTTATTTAATTAGACTTTAAAATACATGTTATTATTTATTAATATATATATATATATAATATGTCATAAGAAATTACTCGTTAATTGTTAATTTTTTGAATCAATATTGATTTAAAATGACTTGACTAATTATGCCATACAATAAAAGTATCTAAATAATTAAATTTCAGGTTTAGTATCCTTTTGTTTCAATTATCTATATAGATTAAATTTAATGTAAAAAACACAAATAGTTAAATCATAACTAAAAATAAAAACTAAAAATATTAAAACTGATAATAGTAGTACAGTGATTCATTTATAGATATTTTCATCATTATTACGGGATCAACTTTTCCTCTAAGATGGGTGCTTAATTTTGTTAGTTTTTATAAATATTAAAAAAATAATTTTTTATTTTTTATTTTTAATCATCAATTTTTTACCGTTAATTTTATAAATGTGTTAAAAATAAATCCAATCTAAAACAAATATAAACTAAATCATCACCGACAAAACATAATAAAAAAAAAGTGGACAAAATTAGGATGAACCTTATTATAATCAGGATTAACCTTACTAGAATAAGTATAAAAATTATTAATAGAATTTGTAATTAAATTTTTTTACATATTTTATAAAATAAAAAAAATTGATAATTAAAATTAAAATTTTAAAAATTTATATGAATTGTAAATATTGTGTTGAAATTTGATCTAATTAATAATGTGTTGACAGTAACATTATCATATTGTTGGAAAAAAAAATTATTTCTACACCCTTTTCAATATTCTCTATAGTGGTGATGATTGATGAGTTATAAGAAGTGTGGACATATGATGGAAATGAGTCTAATTTATATGTATCCTCTCATATCACAACAGTAACAATTCATTGAATATCACTTTTGGCTTTACTAATTTCTTCACTATTCCCACGTCGGCGATAAAATTCATTGTTGGTATTATGACTGTCATTACTCTTATTCTCCCTATGAACACGTCCAATAGTTTTCTTAACAATATCGTTGCATTACACCTTAAGGAATGGAGCAGAGTCACTTGCGCAAAACTTTTGATTTTTTCATTAATATGTTATTGTTTTACTCAACCATCAAAGGACATGAAATCAATTCAGAATAATATTTCCTAGAATTTCTAAATATTGAAGACATTAAAAATATATAGAGGATATATCTTCAACTATTATTCTAAGAAGAAGAAAAAAAAAGCAATGAATTCAATATAAGACAAGTTGAAATTCTAAATTTGGCTATGAAAAATAACGTTTAAGGATATAGATGATATTTTTTCATTTATTACTCTAAAAAATGCAATGAATTCAATTTAGGGCAAGTTGTGTGTGTGTTATTCTTCTATATCGATCTCTCATGGTTTTCCTATTTATAAGAACTGATTTCATAAGCAATATGGGGCCAGCTTGATCATTCAACACTAAAATGATAAAAGATGTACTGCTTTAATGAAAATTTCGGAATATCCAAGTCATCATAATATAGACTCTAGCAAATAAAATATTATTAAAGTAACAACATATAATGAGTGATAAGAAAGAAATCGAAAAAATGTAAATTAATCAATATCACATGTTGTATTATATAAGAAAAACTAAAGAGTATTTAGATATGGTTCAAAAGTAAGATAATAAAAATCAAATCAAAAATTAAGTAGATATGAATTTTCCTCCAATAATTAAATACTAATCATTTAAAAAATAAAATAGTAGTCATATACAAGTTTCTTGATAAATAAAATTATTTTTTATATTATAAAATAAAACATAATTTGAAGAATGTGACTCTTTCCTTTCTTCACTTTTTCAAATAAAACATTCTTAATATTTTCTTTTTTATTTTGGATATGTTTTTCACACACTACTCTCTGATAAATAGTCAAAAAATATCTATCAACCATTTCAAATTACTATATTTTTTATCGTTAATGTATAATTGATATTTTTAATTATTTATCTTTTTTGATCTATAATATTCTTCGATCTTAAATAGAAAAAAAATATTTTTAATTTATGTTAAAATTAAGAAAACAAATTAACATCATTAGATTTTATTATTTTCGTATAATTTTTCTAAAACACTCTTCAATAAAATTTAATATTAACAATAAAAAGCGGATAATTGAAAATACAATGTCGATGGTTATTTTAGAAATAGTTTCATTAAATAAGGTAAATTAATTAAAATTTATTTATATTTTGTATTAAATATATGAATTTTTTTCTTATATTTTAGACAAGAGATGATATCTTTTATTTTTATATCTAAATTAAATTTTAATATTTTTAAAAAAATATTTATAGTTAAAAAATTGTATATTATAATTTAAATTATTTATTATAAATTCTAAAGATAATTTATACATTTTAAAATACTTATTGATTATGATATTGAAATATATAAAAATAAATATTTATTATATAACAATAAATATCCTGTAAACATCCTTATTTTAATAAATATTTATAAAAAAATATTAAACTTAAATATGATTTTGTTCTTTATATTTTAGAAAATTTGTAATTTTTGTTTAATTTTTAAGTTTATTTATATTTTATTTCTTTTATTTTAATCTAATTGAATCTTAAATTGAACGTACCCATTTAAGGTACCATCAATAAATAATTTAATTAATTAAAATATAAATGATAAAAAATAAATGTTGACAAATTTAAAAATTAGGCTAGAATTACAAATTTTTTAAAATTATAATTAAGTCAAAATATTATTCGATGACTAATTAAAAAGGTTTTTCAAAAGTAGGTTTTATATAGATTTAAATTGTGACAATTGTTGATTAATCCGTTGGCAACAGAAGGAAATAAAATTATAAAATTTAAATATGAAAAATATTTATTATACTAAAAAATATTTAATATTTAGTTTTAATATAATTAAAAATCTTTAACAAAGATTTTTAAATATTTTCTCTTAGGATAATCATTAAAAGAATTCGTAAATTAAGATTTATTCTTATGGAAACTGTTGGTTTACTTTTAATCATTTAAATGGTCAAAATTATATAAAAAGATTATATTAATTAGTAAGTTTGTATAACTGTATAACTTTATCCTATTTGTTCTGGTCTAAGAAGATCTTACCTAAAGATCAATTATAATCAAGTCTATTTAAAATTGTCTTCTGTCTATTTATTTTGCGTGTTTATCTATTTAGGGTGTCATTTATTTAAGGTATGTCTAATTTTCAGTTTAAAAGTATTTTTGATGTTGACATATTTTTAAAAAGTAAATTAATTTTAATAACATGTTTAATTACTTTAAAAAATAATTTGTAAATGAAAATTTTGTTTAAAACCTAATTTTTGTAAAAATAAAATTTAAATTGCTTTTATAAATTAAATTTACAAATTTAAATTTAAATATTATAAACTTTAGTCCAAACATATATTTCTTAGATGTTGAATTGAAAAGTTTAATCCTAAGCTGAGGATGATTACTTGTATTATGGAGAGTGCTCAATGCTACTGTATCCTATCTTTTGGATCCTAACTATGAAACATTTAGAATTCGTCAATATTGTTGACTATAGAAAGAGAAGTCAAACCAAGAACTGGACTATAACTCGGCCCATGAATTCGATTTTAGAGGTTGGCAATGGCTTAGTCCAAGAGATCGACCCAAAAGGTCAACCCAAATCCTAAAACATCACAACATTTTTTTTTTAAAAAATGTATAATTTAAAACTTTTTTTAAAGCATTTTCATAATTTTAAAATTTTATAAGAATCCCTTTCTATATACATATAAATTAATTTTTTTTTTTTTTGTACGAAACAATTTTTAGCTATCAATTTCATTGAGAACGTTTTGACTGTTTTTCTTCTATGAAAATGTTTTTAGGAATTATTGTTAGCATGGTATATTTTAATCTATCATTTTCAATCATTTCATAGTTTAAAGATGAATTTTATTTTTTTTAAAAAAATATATAAATAATTAAAAATATATTTAATTAAAGTTTTATTTCTAAAAAAGAAGAATTTTTTAATTTAATTTATTTAAAATTTTTGTTTTGATTTTAATTTTTTAAATTAGTTTTTTAACATCTATTTCTAAGAAACGTTGTTAAATAATGATATAATAGTTACGTTAATAAGGACTTTAACAAGATAAATATATGTAATCTTTTTTGTCAAATTGTATTTTTAAATATTTTATTAATTAGTTTAATATAATTATATTTAAATAAATAATGATTTAAAAATAGTTTATTAAAAAAAATTATATGTAATTATTCTGCTAAATTCTTAAATATATGATAAATAACTCAATAGTGAAAATTGATGTTATGTCATCAATCAATGTTTTTATTTAAAAATAGATACTAAAATCAATTTTTTTTATTTTTTAAAAGACTAAAATAAATTTTTTAAAAAAACTAAAATAAAAAATATTCTATTTTATAAGAATTAAAAATATATTCAAACCTTCAAAATAATATGAGATCGG
>JAMLFT010003142.1:0-22924 GCA_026544285.1 Pachyrhizus erosus | reverse complement strand
TTTACCTTGTGAGTTGTACATCATATCCTCCCTCTATGTAAATCCCTCAAATGGATCTTCCTTATATAATGGATTGTGGACCCACTACCCCTCGATGGGCTACACTGCTAGGCGGAAGATCGGCTGGTAAAATCTCAACATTAGTATTAGAAAAAAAAATGAGGATGTAAGGAGTGAGTCCTCTGTCCAAACTGAGTTCACAATCACACATACAAGATGCACTCACTCACTCTCATTCTCATCGTCGTGTCCTATTTACTTCACTATTAGATGTATTTTTGGGCTCACAATGCCTCTTGACCTTCCAAGTCATAAAGATCTTACATAACGTATATTCATCATTATTTGCTTTCGAGTGACGATTGAGAGTACATATCATGTCTGATATTTAAATTAGAATACTCTCGACCAATCATGATAATGCTCTATATTCGTTCGGGTGTCAATTCGGTCACATGAGTCCCTCCGCCCTCAGAATTATCACAACTTGGCACCTCAACACTCCCCCCTAGGACTCTTTAAGCTTATGGACATTCCTCAGGTATTATTATGTAGTGAACCCACTCAATCTCCAATCTTAAATTCCTCACACACAACTTTATTGTATCCATTGTCAATCACCTCCATCATCATCGCGGCTGAGTCTTAGTCAAATCACTAGTATTGATATGATTGACTCATCACAAGGGTAAAACTCACCTTCACCAGCTATCACATAAACATAGTCATCGTGTCCTCATCTCAATATCAAGCTCTATGCCATAACTCATTAGGTCCTACAACCACAACCACTTCAGCCTCACAAATCATCGACTTTCTTGAGACTTACCGCCCATCCAGTTTATGCAGACTCATAAGCTCGTCCATTCATCGAGTTCAGCACATTCACACTTTTTACAATTTCAATACCACATTCACCTTTGTTGTCACAGGTGGTCAAACAAAGTCTCATCTACTGAGACTCTATCAATTCATTTGGATGGTCCTGTTGGCTACAATGGTCCCTCTGTAGTATCAGTCAATTCATTATTCTAACGACTTTGGAAAGTCGTCTTTCTTAATTTATTCCTACTCATTTTAAAATTCATCTAAGTAAGCTTGGGGTGTTGGAATTTATCAAGAGTTTAGTTTGTAAGATTCTCTCCTTATATTTTCTCCAATTCTACAGAATCTAAGTCATTAAGTTTTTTGAATTAAAATTTCATCGAATTTACGTGTTACGTCAAAATTACATGTGATGATAAATTTTTATGAAAATCTCTTCAAATTTTATTTGAAAATCCATTATATTTAAAAGGACTCAAAAGGACTTTCAAAATGCCTTTTACTTAAGGTTTTAAAATAATTTCAAAAAATGACGTTATGCATAATTTTTGTAAATTCATTTATTTTTGAAAAATTCGTTTCTTTCTCTATTTAAATCTGATATGTGGGAAACTTCTTTTCATGTTCTCATAATTAAATTTTCTACTAAATAACTCATTTTCTTGTCTAAAACATTGTTAACTCAACACGATCAAATTTTGACATTTCGCTTAAAATTACGTTATACGTATAAATTTCAAAAATTCATTTATCTTTCAATTTCACTTCAAATTGAGTGAAACTTTTTTCTATATTCTTATAATTAAATTCTTCATCTTAGAAAATAAATTTTATCCTTCTATTTGCTCCAAATCAATAGAGTTTAAAAATTTGATTTTTCTCCCTCTAAAAAGTTTAGTACGCCCTTTAAAAATCTATATTTCCTTCATTTTAAATACAAATTGAGTGAGAATTTTTTCTACATCTTTATAATTTGAATTTAAAACTAAATTTCCAAGTTTTAGAGTAAAATTATCTGCCAATTAATACAGTTTTCAAAATCTCTATCCGTTGCACTTGTGTTCACATAAAATGTTTTTCTCACCTTTAAAAAATATCAAAACCTCTTTTCTTTCCTTCCTATCCATTATACTTGTGACAAATTGTTTCTATATATCAATCATTCAGATTTATTTTTTCTTTCCTTCCTTCTAGTTTTTTGTTTCCACAGAACCACCTCTAGTAATTTATTTTTATCTTTTTATTCTTTAATCCAATCACTCTGAAAATTTTACCACATGTTAATAACATCTGAAGGGTCCTAAGAAAAATTATTCCAGTTCAAAAAAAAATTTATCCCATCCTAAATAAATTTGCAAAGTCTCAACCATTTTTCACGTTCGGTTTTTCTAGTAGTTTTCAAGTTCACTTTCAAAAATTTATTCCAGTTTGCCCTCGGGTTTCTTTGCTTGGTTGAATGATTTTATAGCTTCTTTATACAGTCTATAACATCGTTTGAGGTCCAACAATTTTTCAAACATTCAGAATCAATCCAAAACATGAAAACACACCAAGATAGCCTCTGTTTTCGGGTACAAAAAGAGTGTACATTCCAACCATCATTTTCATTAGATAACTCACATTTTAAACCTTCATTTAAGCCCTTTCCAGTCACACATTCATCATAAAATATTTGAACATACTTTTCTCACCATTATAGGCACATAAACTGGACATATAAATCAAAATAACACAACATAACAATAAAATTTTTATCACTTTCTTTGGCTTCCATACACATACGAATTTAAGCAAATAGATTCCAGCCATCTGCAGATAAATTAAGGTCTCATTTCCTTCACAAAAAGAGTAGAAAAATGACTAGAATGAATAAGAAAACTCCTCCTTACCTTAGTGGAAGACACATCCAACCAGTTGTTAGAATGGTTCTTCTCCTCCTTCTCCTGTTGCCTCACAAACTATGACTGGGTTGGGAGCTTGAAAAACTCAATAATGAAGTTAGAAGGAGAGGTATGGAGGTCTAGAGATGGTGGGAGGGTTGTAATGCAGAAAAAAAACTCTGATGCACTAAGGAGAGGTGTTGACTACATGAAGAGTTTGAGAAAAGGGGCAACAGTTTGTGGGTCCTTTTATAAGACTCACATTAGGTCAATATTAAACTAATCTTTATGGTGAAGACCTTAATTAAGTCCTTGATTAGGCCAACTAAGCTTAAGTAGAGTTTAAGACTTAATTTTCATCCAAATGGGTTACCTAAGCACTAATCTTTTACATTAACTTAATTAAAGTAGTTTAGGCTTAATTTGTTTTTTCTTAATTACCTCATATTTACAAAAATATCATTAATGAATTAACTTTTGGTCAACTTCAACATTTTCCACCTATTTTTTATTATTTTAAATTTTCTCTTTTTATTTTTTCTATCATTTTAAGAGGTTTTTCCATCATTAAATCACTTATAATATTTATTTCTTAGTTTATATTTTATTTATTTATTTATATTATTTCTTAAATAATTATTAAACATAAATATCAATCATTTCAAATTATTCAAATGATACACATGTTTCTCGTAGAATCATAACACCATAAACCTCGAGGAATATTAAAGGTGAAGTTTAAGTTTAATATTTTAAAACAAGATAATTTAATTACGTGTCATTTCAGTATACAAGTTACGCTTACACATATGTACTTTATAAATCAATCTTGAATATCAAGTATTTAATTTGCCTTCACTCACGTACATTTTAGATAATAACTTTTGTCCCTCTTTCTGTCTAACCTGGATAGTTGAGATAGAATTAACCTTATTTATTGGATTATTAAATATTTAAATAATAAAATAATATTTTTTATCCATTCATGTTTTAATTTATTTTACTGACTATAAGATATTTAAACATCCAAATACAATCTTAAAAATGATAGTTAATTAAAATAAAAATATTTAATAAAAAATGCAACATTCAAAACATTAGAAATTCAAAAAATTTGTGACTTTATATATTATTAACTAATTTTTTTTCACATATTTTATTATTATATTTTTTAATTTTTACGTATCGTGTTAGTAATAAAATGACATTATTTTTTAAAAAATATTAATATTTTCTTACAAATTTACAAATTGAAAAAATGCGTGAAAGTTAAAAATATAATAATAAAATGAATAAAAAATTTGGATGATAAAATATGCAATATTATGATAGATGATAAAATATATAATTAAGTCAAAGTTTTTTTTAAAATAATAAGTTAAGAAAATAAAAATGAAATTATTTAATATAAAACTATTATATTAAATATATAAAATTCTTTAATATTTATTTTTAAAATAATAAAAATATTTAATAAAAATTAAATTTTCATTATTGACATAATCAGCTGTATTAAAATTATTATTAGCTAATTCAATTTTTTATTTAAGAAAAACATTGTTGACAATTAAGGGTTTCAACACTTACATTCGGTTTGATTGTGAAAAAAAAATTGAGTTGATGAAAATAAAAAGATAAATAATTAGAAAAAGGTAAATAAATGTTGAATTGTTTGATTTAAGAAAAATATGTTAAAATAGAATTATAACTTGATCAAAATAACAATAGATAAATACTGTAGTAAACTAATTAAACAAGAATATAAGGTTAAAAAATAGTTAGTAACATCTAATATCACATCACATGCTAAATAACAAAATATGAAAGATTTTCAGAAAAATCTAATCAACATCTCATAACACAACCACATATGATATATAACAAAATATATATCTTTCTCAAAAGAACCAAATAAACCAGAAAAAAAAGGTGCATCACACCAATCTATCCAAATGAACCATAAAAAATAGACCCATATATTACCTGCAATAATTATAAAATTATAAAAAATTATTGATAAAAACACAATTGAAAACAATACATTAAAAAGTGATAGTAAAATAAAATTATCAGTTAAGTTAAGATAGTCATTTTCATATCCATTAGGCTTAAAACTTAACTGTGTCAATACCCAACAACTTGTAGTAAGATGCCAATTGGGAAATTCCATTAAAAAAATAAAGCATTGTCATTATTAAATTTCATTTCTTTTTGAAACATATGATATTCTTCACCTTCAAGATAATTAATGCCTTTTCTCAACCTTTCTACATGCCTTCGAACAAAAGTGAGTGAAATCTCCATTTCATCCTACAATTTAACATATTAAATTAACTAGGCAAAAATTACAAATCTTAAATTCATAAAGAAATAAAATTCATGATTACAATATCTTTTGAGGATCTAAAACGACTTGCACAGTAGGGGCGAAGGGAGAGGAAAAACTGTCGATCTCCATGTTATTCTAAAAGAAACAAAAATTTAACATAAGAAACAAAAAGAAAATGGAATATGCATTTCATCCTAAAATTTAACATATTAAATAGGTAAAAATTATAAAATCATAATTTCATGAAGAAATAAAATTCATCGTTACAATACCTCTTCAATATCTAAAACAGCTTCCACAATGGAAACAAAGGGAGAGGAAGAAAGAACAACCTCCACGTTGTTCTAAAATAAACACAAAATTTAACATAAGAAAAAAAAAAGTAAGATTTGTATTTCATTCCACAATTTAACATATTAAATAGATAAAAATTACAAGAGTACATTACTTAAGCTCTTTTAAGGTTTGTTCTAATTATATTTGATATTTTTTTATTCTTTAATCCTAAAAAAAATCTTAAGTTATTATTTTATTTAACATTAAACACTCATTTCCTCTATTCACATTTCTTGTACTTTCTACAAATTATTATAATTGATATCTCTTTATTATTATTTTTATTTTAATCTATAGTGTCAATTAATAATATTAATTGATATTGTAATAATAATATTGACCACTCAACACTTTATTGTCATAAAAGAGTTAGACGAGACAATCATGTGTTAATTTTTTGAATAATCTGTGTTTTTAATAATTTATTAGTTTGTTTGATATCATCAATTATTTTAAATAGGTGAGAAATTAAAAATATAATTAATAAAAAACAATTATATATGACTGTCTCATTAAATTTTTTAATTACATTATAAGTTCCTAAATTATTAATGTTTCTATTTCATTAATAGTTAATGTTGCTTTTTAGTAGCAAAGAATAAAATAAAAAATTAACAAAAGGATATCTAATGTTATTTGCATGAAACATAAGAGTGTAAGTGGAAGGCAAACATATTCAATATTATACAAGACAATGAATTATGATTTATTTTTAAGATTACAAAATAGAGTGATATAAGATGTAATTAATATAAATCTTAAGGAGAATTAGTGTAATTTAGTCAAATTATAAAATTATAATATTAATAACAATAGAAGGATCACCAAACTTCTTAATGGACATTTTTGCATGAAATAAAAACTTTAAGTCATTCATAATTATTCTAAGATGAAACATATATTAATTATCATAAATATACTAAAATTATACAATGTTAGAGAATACAATAAAAAAATTAAAACATTAAAATCAATAAAAAAAAAACAAACTTCTTCATCTTTAAGAATCATCTCCTTTGCATATAAGTTATTTGAATAGTTAACAAAACTCGTATTTCAATGTTAAATTACTCTAACAGTAACACTCCAAGTTTGCTTTTCATCATTAACATCTTTCAGTTTATCTGCCATTTCAAACACTAAAACATGAAAATAAAAAAATCAGGCTAAACTCAAAAAATCAATAAACAAAAATAAAATAAACATCAAACATAAATAATGTAAATTTAACTTAACAAAAAAAAATTATACACAGTTAAAACCTCATAACATAAGCACTATTGTTAAAATAAAAAAATGTATATAAATATTAAGACAAAACTTATTGACATAAAAAGCTCAATTATATATGAGAGACTGCATATGCACATAGTATCAGAAGATAGGTTCTTACATAGTGCAAGAAACACAAATTATCTGGCTGCAAGTTAACATTGAATAGATAAAACGTAAGTGTATTAGATCTACACTAACTATTGTTGTACCACTGCGTAAAAAAATTATGATAATATATATAGCCATGAATCAATACCACATGGATAGTACTTCATTTGAAAAAGAAAATTGTGTTTTATGCTTAAACTCATGTAGAAAGGTACCTGTTGTTGCTGTTTTAAGGACAATCAATATCATATGGTACGCAATAAGATAAAGATCCTCTATTTTTTATTGCAATAGATGTACTCATCTATTTCCAGACATATACAATGTAGGATGTCCAATTATTTAATAGTTCAATAATAAAAATAATCCAGGTGCTTCAATAGAATAAAGTGAAAAATGAAAATTGATAGTCAAAATAGTTAAACAAAATAAACTTGATATATAAATATATAATATAAAACATAAAATATAGTATATATATAAAATTATAAACCCATAAAATATAAATGGCCTACACACTTTTTTTTTTACATATTACATATTAACTTTGATAAACATATTTTTACAGTACAAACAATAAATAATATTATTGTAAAAACAATATGAAATTTAAAATAAAAAAATATAAAAAATAAATACATTAAAAACATGAAACGTACAAGATACATATATAGTGAAACTTTCGTAAAGACATATTTTAAAATACAAACAATAAATAATACTTTCATAAGGACAATATAAAATTTAATATTTAATATACAAAAATATAAAAATAAAAAATGATTAAAAATATCATGTAAACATATTAAATAACTTTTGTAAGGACTTTTTCAAAGTGCAAACAATAAATAAATAATACTTTCATCATGAACTCAAGAATAGCAAAATAAAAAAAGAAAAAACATTAAAAACATTATGCAAGGTATACAAAAGTGTATTTGTAAAAATACACTGCTCTTAAAACAATAACGAAAGCCACTCTTTCATTGTATAATTATTGATGATTGAGAAAGTGGGTTATCTTTTTTTTTTTTTTTTTCTCCTTGTTTGTAACGGAAAAGAAAAATGAAAAAGTAGGTCAAGTTTGTTATCAAACAAAATGCAAAACAATAAATTTATGGTCACTCATTGCTTTAATTTCACCGACACCAAATAGAGGCTAAAGAGAGATAAGAAGAGAAGAGAAGAGAAGTAAGTGATTAATAATAAGCTTGTTTGGAAATGAGTTTTGAGAAAATAGATTCATATCTCTCTCCAAAACTATTGATATCATGTTTAGAAACCTGTTGAGAAATAAATAACGTTTGAAGTGTGTAAGTTATAACTGCTATTGTTTTTAAAAAAATCACAATAATGATGAAAGGTTTAAGTAGTATCCGTGGTGTCCAAGATTTTAATCTTGGTGCATTTTATATAAAAAAATTAACATGTTGTTAATTAAACGGATCTCCAAACATGACTAATATTAATGAAGTAATGCAAGAAGAAAAAGGTAACAAGGGATGTTAACTAGGTGAACATAGTAAAAAACAAAAAAAACAGAGCACTGTTTTAATTAATACTCTTGTTTTTTTAATAACAAGTGAGATGCTGAGATGTACAAGTACTCACGCAGTTTCCTTTCTGTCTTGCACCCGTGCTAACATTTTCTGCTTTACACTGTTCCACGATGTGAAATGGGTGTTTCTTTTGTTTTCCTCTCAATTCTACCACCTCCTTTTTCGGTTTTGAAAATCACATGCTCATGCTTTGAAACAGAGTCCCATTTATAAAAGTTAGGTAAAATGCACTATGACTTTCCCATTCCTTTTCTTTTATGCTTCTTCAACGCATTTTGTTCTTATTTTCAAACTTTTCTGCCATCTGAACTGACCCAATATTTCATTTTTATGAAAAGGGGTTTCGTGGGTGGCCAGAGTATGCCTGAGGTTCCATTTAAATGGTGACTGTATAGTGATGGAGTTGAGTTACCTGCAATGTTAATGGTAATGGGTTCTTTACTTTCTGTTAGGTATCTCAGTGCTTCTACGTGAATTCAATGTTCTTTTTCACTTCCTTTTGTGTACTTTTTTTTTTTTTTTTTTATAAATGGCTACTATTAATTGCTTCATCCTCACGCTGTTGTTTAATGGTCCCTTTTCTTCATTTGACCATCCTTTCTCTTGAATTGGGTTGTTTGTGAATTTGCATTGGGATTAGGATTCAGATTCAAATTTAGTAATCTTTCCTTACTCTTCTTATTTTCCCAGTATTTGGTTTTGGTGATATCAATAGTTTTCACTTCGTTATTTGTCTTTATGTTTGCAGCTGCAATTTGTCTATTTTACTAAGTGCTGAAAATTTTGGAGGTTGGGTTCTTCTGAGTTGTGAAAAACACTGAACTTCTAGTGATGATTTGGAGCTGAACACATGTATATTATCTCTTTTGGTTTCTGCAATGGTGCTGCAAAGATGGTGCCCGATGGCTTTTGTGCAATGGTGTTTCTTGGCTTGCGTGCTTTGCTTTTCTGTGGGACTTGAAACCCCATCCAGATCCTGTGACGAGCATGATTTGTTGGCCCTGAAGGAATTTGCAGGCAACCTTACAAAAGGGTCTATCATCACAGCATGGTCAGATGATATTGTCTGCTGCAAATGGGTTGGAGTTTATTGTGATGATATGGTTGATGGAACAGCTGCTAGTAGAGTGTCCAAGTTGATTCTACCTGGAAAGGGTCTCAACGGCACGATTTCGAGTTCTCTAGCTTATCTTGATAAGCTAAAGGAGCTCAATCTTTCGTTCAATCGTCTCCAAGGTGGATTATCGTCTGAGTTCTCTAATTTGAAGCAGTTAGAAGTTCTTGACTTGAGCCATAATATGCTATCTGGACCAGTTGGTGGGGCACTTTCCGGTTTGCAATCCATTCAAATACTGAATATTTCTAGCAATTTATTTGTTGGAGACCTCTTCCATTTTGGGGGATTACAACATCTCCTTGCTCTCAACATAAGCAACAATTCATTCACCGGCCAGTTCAATTCTCAAATTTGCAGCTCCTCCAAGGATATTCATATTCTTGATATATCCAAAAATCATTTTGCTGGTGGTCTTGAATGGTTGGGCAACTGTAGCACATCTCTCCAAGAGTTACATTTGGATTCCAATTTATTTTCTGGCCCTCTTCCTGATTCCTTGTATTCAATGTCAGCCTTGGAGCAGCTCTCAGTCTCTTTGAACAACCTCTCTGGTCAGTTAAGCAAGGAGTTAAGTAACCTCTCAAGCCTAAAATCTCTACTAATTTCTGGAAATCATTTTTCAGGGGAACTCCCAAATGTGTTTGGGAATTTTTTGGACCTTGAACAACTAATAGGACACTCCAATTCGTTTTCTGGATCATTGCCTTTCACCTTGGCCTTATGCTCAAAACTCCGAGTGCTTGATCTTCGAAATAATTCTTTAACAGGTTCTGTTGGTCTTGATTTCACCGGGTTGTCTAATCTTTTCACATTGGACCTCGGTAGCAATCATTTTAATGGATCCCTTCCAAATACCTTGTCCTATTGCCATGAATTGACAATGTTAAGCCTTGCTAAAAATGAATTAACTGGCCAAATCCCTGAGAGCTATGCAAACCTCACTTCACTTTTGACTCTGTCTGTATCAAACAATAGCTTTGAGAACTTATCTGGGGCGCTTAATGTGCTGCAGAAGTGCAAAAATCTCACCACTCTTGTCCTCACAAAGAATTTCAACGGTGAGGAAATTCCAGAAAATTTAACAGCAAGCTTCAAGAGCCTTGCGGTTTTAGCACTTGGAAATTGTGGTCTCAAAGGCCGTATTCCTGCTTGGCTATTGAATTGCACGAAATTGGAAGTTCTTGATTTGTCATGGAACCATTTGGAAGGTAGTGTCCCTTCTTGGATTGGTCAGATGGACTGTCTGTTCTACTTGGATTTGTCAAATAATTCTCTTACAGGAGAAATACCAAAAGGTTTGACAGAGCTGAAGGGCCTCATATCCCCCAACTCTCATATATCAAGACTCTTTGCATCTGCTGCTATTCCTCTCTATGTCAAGAGAAACAAGAGTGCTAACGGGCTGCAATATAACCATGCCTCAAGTTTCCCTCCTTCAATATACTTGAGCATTAACAGAATAAGTGGAACAATATGGCCTGAAATTGGTCGTTTAAAAGAACTTCATATCTTGGATATAAGCAGGAACAACATCACTGGCACCATTCCCAGCTCTATTTCAGAGATGAAGAATTTGGAAACATTAGATTTATCTAATAATAGTCTCGTTGGAACTATTCCTCCATCATTTAACAGCCTCACATTCTTGTCTAAGTTCAGTGTGGCATATAACCACTTATGGGGATTAATTCCAGTTGGAGGACAATTTTCCAGTTTCCCAAATTCAAGTTTTGAGGGCAACTGGGGGCTTTGTGGGGAAATATATCGTCTTTGTAACAATGAAAAGGACATGGGCTTGAGGACCAATCATGTGGGAAAAATTGGTAAAAGCAGTGTCCTTGGCATAACAATTGGGTTAGGAGTAGGCCTAGCACTGCTTCTTGCAGTTATTCTACTAAGAATGTCAAAGAGGGATGAGGATAAGCCAGTTGATAACTTTGATGAGGAGGAGCTTAGCTGGCCAAAAGCGTTGCCTGAAGCACTTGTTTCTTCAAAATTGGTACTTTTTCAGAATTCAGATTGTAAGGATCTCACAGTTGAAGATTTGTTAAAATCCACTGGCAATTTTAACCAAGAAAATATAATTGGTTGTGGTGGGTTTGGTCTTGTCTACAAGGGGAATCTTCCGAATGGCACAAAGGTAGCTGTCAAGAAACTTTCAGGGTACTGTGGTCAAGTGGAACGTGAATTCCAAGCTGAAGTAGAGGCCCTCTCAAGAGCTCAGCATAAGAACCTTGTTTCCCTTAAAGGCTATTGTCAGCATGTCAATGACAGATTGTTAATTTACTCCTACTTGGAGAATGGAAGCCTTGATTATTGGTTACATGAGAGTGAGGGTGGGAATTCAGCTCTAAAATGGGATGCAAGACTCAAAATTGCCCAAGGTGCAGCTCACGGATTAGCTTATTTGCACAAGGAGTGTGAACCACATATTGTGCATCGAGATATTAAATCTAGCAACATACTTTTGGATGATAAGTTTGAAGCTTATTTGGCTGACTTTGGTCTCTCAAGGCTACTTCAGCCCTATGATACCCATGTTTCAACAGATTTAGTAGGAACTTTAGGATATATTCCTCCAGAATATAGTCAGGCACTGAAAGCTACTTTCAAGGGTGATATTTATAGCTTTGGTGTTGTTCTTGTTGAGCTTCTTACTGGTCGAAGGCCTATAGAAGTCATCATTGGACAACATAGCAGGAATCTAGTGTCTTGGGTGTTGCGGATGAAATCTGAGAACAGGGAGCAGGAAATTTTTGATTCAGTCATTTGGCACAAAGATATTAAGAAACAGCTCTTAGAGGTACTAGCTATTGCTTGTAAATGTATAGATGAAGATCCAAGGCAGAGACCCCATGTTGAATTAGTTGTTTCATGGCTTGATAGTATAGAATTTGGTGGCTCTGAACAATCATCATCTTAAATCCTTGCATCCATGCCATATATCTGGTTTTGGTTGGTGTATCATTTGAGGCAGTATATACTTGGTAAAGCATGTTTATAGTATGGTGGTGGAGGGATATTCTTGATAAGGCAACACTTATTTGGCTTTTAGTCCACCTTAGTTCTATACTGATTGTTTAATCTATACAAAGGGTACCTTTTGAACATCACGTCTTATCCAACACTGGCTTTTATCAACCTTGCCAACTGTTATCAAAGTAGCATTAATGTAAAAACCTTGTCTGTATAAATTGCTAAAACCTAAACCATTTTCTTAAATCAGAACATAATTCTTATAAAATTGAGTTCTGCTTGAATATATTGTACCGATATATATCTAAATTTGTGTCTCAGTTTCTATTTCTGTGTTGATTTAGTATATGTCTCGTTTTTTGTTTTTTTTGTTTTTTTTTTCAATTCACTGCAAGAGAATGCTGACAGAATTTATAAATTTCTGTTGCTTACTCTTCATATACTTGGACATTTTATGGTGTCTTAGTTGGAGAATGTGTGATTTGCTTTTCTTTCTTCTATTTCTTTTTACGGAAAATGAGTATTAAAATTATATGCTGGACTTTGCTTTGCGCGTGCCTGTGGAAAATGTGGAGTGAAAATGATTTGTTGGACTTTGGGGCAAAAATAGTTCATTAGCCGATTTGGTGGTTATATATACAGGGATGGTAACGAACATTCACTTGGTTTTTTAGGTGTTTTAGTAAATTATGATCTTGATTTTCTTAATATATATATAAGGTGTAGATTTTTAGGATCTTGACATTCATTCACGTTTTTGCTTTTAACAATTGTAATGTTAATGTACTACTAACCTTCTTTGCTTCTGCTTGCATTGTCTTCATGTAAACTTGATTGATCCAAGTTTGTGCTTTTAGATACTTGCGCATTTGTTTCAAAGCTTGCTAAATCTAAATTAAGTGTTTCTAAGAGCTTTATGTGACTTTTGATGAATTTGTTGCTTTTGGTGTGTGCTTCAAAATAATGTAAACATTTGTGTCTCGTTTCTTATTTAGTCTTGCATCTTTTGATGATACTCAAGTCATGTGTAGCTTCTAAACATCTACCCTTTTAATAGATATGCCTTTTTAACTATGGTTTTTTTTATCATACACAACTTTTGATATTTATCTACACTTCGATATAAGAAAACGTGATTGCTTTTTATGCTTTTGGTCAACTATTTTTCTATTAGTCCTACTTCCTTTCATTCCATACAACACACACACAAAACATAGTGGATCTTTCTATGTTGTTTTATGATTCCTTTTCTTATCTCTACATATGGATTCATACCCATTAATTATCCACTAAACATTCATCCTCCTTCGAAAAGTGATAAAGAGTTACTATACCTATAATTCTCCTTGTATGAAGACACTTATCCAAAATGTTAACATTCATTTTCTTTATGTGTATATTCCATTAAGGATATTCTCTACAAAAGGTTTTTCTTTTTCCAATCAAGGATTCCCTACAAAAGGTTTACCCTTTTCCAATTTGTTTGACACTATTGAGGTGTACTAGCTAGCGTTATTAATCTCGAACTAAATAATGAGCCTATCCAACAAGACTCTTACACTCGTGTCATCATCCCTTAGGCTTTAGTTAAAGTTATGTCTTTTCATCTACGACGTACCACACTGTGAGTTTCATACACTAGTTATTTCAATCCTAGGCCTTCTGCTCAACTTGGTCACACCAAGTCTTTATATTACACTCTTTGAATTCTCAATAGAGTTTTCTAATCTATCAAAAGGTAGTCATTATTGTTATAGCATTCTTCATAACCATTTAGACTACGAAGTTGCTTATGACAATTAGAATTCAAGGATAAAATAACTTAGATCATGGTACTTTATATTATATTTATATTTTATAGAATATGATATGTCTTGAGTCATATGTATAAAATATGTTTAATTATATTATATAATAAAATTTTATTACAACATAGTTTTGTAAGATACTTCTTTGAACTTTACTTAGGAACCTATGCATAGAATAACCATTATGTTATTATAAAATATAACTTTATAGCTAAAATATGACGTAGTAACACTAAGTTACTAACTTAGAATTTTATACTTTACAATATCATTTGTACTCAAAATCATAGCTTAATATTATAAAATGTCACTTATTATTAAAAATACTTTATGAAATAAAGTTATCATACTATAATTTCTTATACGATATGAAACAATATTTTATATGATTTAATATGACACGAAATCTTATAGTTTAAGATAAGTATTTGATAACATACTTAAAAGAAAGTTATGAACTAAACTAGTTATTGTAATTCCAAAAATATAATTATAGTTATAATTTCAATTCAACCTTATGAGACTTTAGAGATACATTCTCATAAGAAAATAAATATATAATCTAATGTTTGATCTTTACGTGATTATCAAACTTAGTTAATATGTAATAATTTTATTTAAAAAAAAATTGTAACATAACTTCGGTATATTATTTTTACTGGATAACTGATACATAGGGTGTGTTGCATTATAACAATTATTTAAAATAGACTTTTTGTACTAAGGTAACAAATTCAGAGAAAAGCACGTTTTTAATTAGTGAGTAAGAATGAAAATAATTTTTTTTATCATTTATACTATATTTGATAATACATTTTAGTAATTTTTAATTTTTTTATTAGCTAAAAAATTAGTTTGACTATTTGATACACAAACTTTTTTATTAAATTCAAATTTTTTTGAAATGCTGCTTGAAGTAATATTTTTTAAAATGCTAGCTTCTATCTTTTTATATTTATTTTTTCATTTTTAAATATTTATTATATTTCTTTTTTAATATTATCTATTTAAGATAATGTTTTATTATATATATTTTTTTCTTCTTCCACTTATGAGGTAAAATTTTATTTTTATCTTTTTTTACATAAGATAAAAAATTTTATTACATAAGATATTAACATGATAGATAATAAGTTTATTTTATTTTATTTTTATTTTATACTATGGATATTTTTATATTATAGTATTTATTTTAATCATTATACTATTTACAATATATATATATATATATATATATATATATATAATATTTTAAGTATATACTTAAAGATATTGATATTATTAGATGATAAGTTAATTTTATTTTTATTATTTTTAATATTTTAATATTAAATTATTTATTTTAATCATTATTCTATTCACATTAATTTTTTATTTTTATTTTTAATATTATTTTTTAATAATTACACTAATTAACTTAATGATAGTGTGATGTCTACTTAAAATTATGTTATTTTTAGTTTATTTTAAATTTGATTGATAATATTTTAAAATACAATATAAGATTAATAGTAAAAAATAAAATACATCAAAAATATAATAATTAAACTCAAAAAAATATATTAAAATAATTGATTTATTTATATAAATAAAAATTGTAAGTCTTTAAAATTAATTACAAAATAAAATTACAAATGCCTTATAATTCAAATGGTGTGCTTGAGTGATCCTTTATTAATGTGGTTGCAAGATGAATTCTATAATTATAATTAAATAATGAGATATATAAAGACTTAATGATCTTGAATCTATTGGTATGTTTGAGTTGTCTCCTAGTGCGTTTGGAAGATAGATTTTATCTTCATTGTTTGTAAAAAATTATGGCTTATTTTAGGTTTAATGGCCCTAAATTAAGTTGCATCTTTTAGTGGTCCCTTATTAATGTGGTTTCAAGATGAATTTTGTATTCATCTTCCGATAAGGAGATGTTATGTTTATGACCTAATGAACCTAAATCAAATGGTATGTTTGAGTGGTCATTACTAATGAAACTATGATTTGTATTCATAATCTAGATGATATGTTATTTTTAAGGCTTAATGATCCTAATTGAAATGACATGATTCAATTCTCCTTTAATGTGACTGCAAGACAGTTACAGATTATCTATTCATCATTGAAAAAGATACTATCTTTTAGCATAATTGATCCTAAATCAAACTGTATTCTTGAGTTTTCCTTAATGTGCTTGCAAGATGAATTCAACATTCATTGTTTGAAAAATTAGAAGGTAAGTTTTTTAGTTCAACATCCCTAAATCAAATAGTATGCTTGAGTAATGCAATTGCAAGATGAATTATATATTATCATTGGATGATGAGATACACAAAAACTAAATGATCTTAAGTCAATTCGTATACTTGAATTTTTCCCTAATTTTCTAGAAAATAAATTTTATCTTTATTATCTATAAAAGCTAATGGTTTATTTTAGGTTCAATGGCCCTAAATGAAGTTGCATCCTTTAATGGTCCCTTAGCAAAGCGGTTTCAGGATGAATTTTGTATTCATCATCGAATAAAGAGATGTTATGTTTAGTTCGTAATGAACCTAAATCAAATGGTATAGTGGTCCCTTACTAATGTGACTGCGAGAAATTTTTTTTTTTTATTATCTAGATATGTTTTTTTTAAGGCTTGAATATCCTAAATGAAATGGTATCCTTCAATTCTCCCTTAATGTGACTCCAAGATGATTATGAATTATGTATTCATCAATAATTTACATCAATGCATTCTAAAATACATGTTTTTTGAACAATATGTAATCAATTACACTTGCTTGAATTTTAGATTTTAGGATCTTTTAACTCCAGTAATCAATTGCACACTCCATGTAATTGGTTAAAACAATTAAAAGATTTATAAAAAATATAATTAATAGAATTTTGAATAATCCAAAAGCTAAATGCACACACATGCCTAATTTTCTAAGCAAACAATACAATGTCACATATTTTTATGTTTGACATGACTTAATAAACCAAAATTTGAGTCTTGTATAATGTCTCAAATTCTAATATGTAAAACACGTATTGAATACCTTTTTTTATCTGATTTTGAAACATTTTTGTTTCGTTTAATTGTGTGAAACGTTTGAAACTCAAAAAAATATGACGAAATTTGGAGAAAAAAATTAAAAACTTCTTATTTGTTAGTGTAAAAGCAAGAAATAGATGTCAAATGTTTTAAAATAGATCTTGTTAACAAAAACATAGAGTAAAGAATGTGATCTCACAAATACATATGTACTTAAAAAATATGAAATGTAAGAAGATTAAATATATATGTATCACATATATAAGAGTTTGAAATTGAGTGAAAGAAAATATCCACATGACATCTTTAAACTATAATCCAACTTATCCCAAAACTAGCCAAAATACATGTGGTGAACATAGCTAAATGATTGAATATGTACAAAAAGGTTTGAATCTTAGGTCTACCTATAATTACCAAAAGGAAACCTAGACTTAGAACAACAATTTATAACCTTCAATCATATGTGTGTCTACTATGCCAGACATAGGTCAACAAGTTGGAAAAGTCAAAATATTCCACTAGCATATTCCCTAGGAGATGACCTCATCGGGGTACTCCTCCAAGTTCTCTTCAAGGTCCTTATTTTCCTCATCCTCATCAAACCAACCAGCTCCTTCTATAACAGGAACTACCTTTCTCTGGTACATTTGTAATTTTCCCTAAAAAGAAAAAGAAAGGAATGAGTATTGTTATTTTATCAAGAAACACACAAACGACTCAAAAAGGGCACATGCGAATGATAAACTACATTATTATGGATATCTAACGTTCTTACACGTAATACTAAATATGTTACTACCTAATTCTTAAAATATATCATACTTATTAACTACTACTAGAACTTCCAAAACTCAATAGTCTTATGTCTTGGAGATTGGATGATTGTTGCGAGTACATTGGTCACTATCATACTCTAACAAACTCTCACCAACTCGAAAATGACATCATAATCAGTCGAGGTTGCTAGGTTGGCTTCATGACACTTTTCATCACCACTCAATGCCACACACCCAAGGACTATCATACCTGATGATTCATCTCATCAAGGTACCAATTTTTCATCATCCATTCTTTGAGAATTGACTTCTCAACCACTTATTCTCATCGGGACAGTCCTATTTTTGTCGCTGTAGGAAAGGTTCTATTGGCAATAGTACCGAGCATGAAGAACTAATACAAGACTCACAAGGTCTTACCATAACTTGGTGGAACGTGTCATTCAATTCACCACTTTGCTCCCTTTAGCTATATATATAAAAGATTCATTAGCTTGAACACCTCACACAACTATCTTTTTATAATTTTGGCATTTTGCCTCTTGCTCATATTTATGCGTCCATTCTTGCTATAGGATCTCAATCCACATAACATCATATTGCGATAGATTCCATCACACAAGTGAAAACAACATATGCTACTCTTCATTAAATTTTATATGTATCTTACATCTCAGTTTCATAATATCTTACCCTCTCAAGTTTTATGAAGATCCAATATGTTAGAAATATTGTTTGTTCATAAGTCACACTCTTTTTTTATTAAGGTTTTATTGTTTATGTAATCATTTAAAAATTATCGACACTAGAACTAAGTTCTAATTGTCATTGTTTCCTTGTTGTAGATTTTTGTGACCACATGCAGAGTAAACACTGTATTAACATTGTTCTTCAAAACACAATAAAATTCACACAAAATTCATTTGGGTTGAAAAGGAATATCCTTTAAGCCCCACGATGAGTGGTAAAATGTGCCTACAAAATGATACAAAGGTAATTTTCTCTTTAGAAAGTTTTGTTGTTACCCTTCAAAATTGAGATGGGAGTACCTACAAAAGGCATTCAAATGCTCAAGTCAATGGATAGTCACAAATTAGAAAGAGTAATTATGTGATTAGTGATAAAATGAATAGTAAAAAACTACCTTTTGTATTTACCTATTTTTATAGATAATCTTAATGGGCTTGAAATTATGGGTCTTACCTTGTGGATTTATCACTATTATTAGGTTAATTATTTTATTATTAAATATTATTAATTACTAATTAATTAATAAATAATATAATTATTTATTTATTAATTCTTGATAGACCTTGCATTGTGATAGGCTGAGGCAGTGTCTTCCTACTCAATCAATTGCTTCTTTGTAGTATGTCGACATGTCTTCAACAAATATTGTAATGGAAAGACTAACATGCCCTTCTTGGCATATCCGTATCGGTATACATACAATCCAAAATCTTATTTAGGAATAAAACCCCTATTTTTTGGTCAACCAAGAAAAGAAGGGGACAATGAAAGGTGTGAAAAAAAAACTAACCAATAGTAAATAGGCTTGCACGAGTGTGTCAAAAATAATCCAAATTTGAAATTTTAGGTTGACGATCAGAAGTACATATCCTACCTGGTACTAGGGTAAAGATACTTTCAACCGAATCTTGGTAATGTTTTGCTTTGTTGGATACGCTAAGCTGGTTTTGTAACACTCTTTTCACTTTGAACAGTTCACACCTTGACACTTTATTTATCCTCAAGGTCTCACTAGAGTCTGCATACATTCCTCAAGTACTTTTATGGTAAGCCTTTTTAATCTCCATTCTTATTTCTCACTCGTTAGGATTTTCAATCCAATCTACCTTCCTTATTTAATCTGTCAACTTCACAGTCAATTTTATCTTGGTATTGATGACATGTTCAGATATCTAAGGATAACATCCATATTTCATTTTTACGTTATAATCATTCTATAATTGTCATCATTGTTTGAGTATTTCTCAGTTCATTTTTTACCCTAGGGTTACTTTAGAAATCTTTTGTATCATATGGATAATTATCATAAATATATGTAACTTTTATTAAAAATAGAGATAACAAATCATATCCCTATCATCAATTCAATACATTTAAATCCAAAATCAATAATCACAACAATCAAATAATAGCACAAGGGCAAAATGATCATTGTAACATACTACTTTTAATTTTATTAATTTATTAAAATTTCTAGACATTGACAGCTTATTTAAGTATAGATTTAGACTCACAAAGTAATTTATTTAAGCCAAACTAATGTCTTAAAGTTATTCTAAATAAGAATAAATATTTTGAAAATTAAAAATAATAATTAAAGAAAAACAATTAGATAAAATTCCTATTGTTAAATCAAATATAAATCCCAGAATATTTAAAAGGAGAAAATTAAGAAAAATAGATCCAGTTATAATAAATTGGGATTTTAGAATAAGAAAAATTGAACTTATAATTAATTAGTTAAAAAGAATAAAATTAAAGTAAATTAATTTATAAAATTTATTTAGACTAACTCCATTAGTTAGTTTCCATTTATCTAAGAGGAATTAATTGTTAAAATGATTCCTTAGTTTATTTACCATACTCAATTAGATCCATGTATCTTTTGAAGGTTCAGTTAGTTTCCATTTATCTCAAAAATACCTATTATACCTTTTGTGTTCAATTAAGACTAACTCCATTAGTTTGCAATTCCTAGTGCTATCACACACGCTCCAACACCTCTTCCCTCTGCTAGAATCATCGTTTGGCATTCCCATTTCCCAGTACGCACGCCCTACCAGTCTTCTCTATCAACGAGCAAACCTTTGGATAAAGTCACACTCTTTAAGGGCTCTTTTTCCAAATCAAGTGAGCAATGAGCCTCACCATCTTTTCTACTTAGAGTAAAAAAGAAATAGAGAGTAGTGACTGCAAGAATGAAATGAGGGGGTCCAAATTCGTTGACTCCAATGAACTCGAGAAACTCTAGATAGTAGCAAGAACAGGGGGAGAGGGTTTGGATTTGCATGTTGTCTTGACGCCATTGTCGTCCTCAAATTTTGTTATTCATCAAGTAATTAGAACAATTACTGTGGTGAAATGTTTGTTATTGGTTCAAATTTTGGAAGAGATGAGAAATAAGAGTGGAAGATTAAAACGACATAACCTTAATTTAATGGAAAGGCTATAATTAGAACAATTTTAAAAATAAAGACACCAAATTGCAGTTTCGAAAAACATAAAAATTTAATTAAGTGTTTTAAATAAAGGAATCCTTTTAATATTTAAGTCATAAAAAAGACTAAAATAAATATTAATTATTGATTGAAATTTTAATTTTATAATAGTCATTGATCAAATAATTTTTTTACAACGTTTGTATATAATAAAGAATTAAACTACTCTCGTTAATACTATTTAATATACAAATTTAATATTTTTAATATTAAATAATAACATGTTATTTATTGTACAATTTTAACAAATATTAATTTTGATATTAAATAATAACATTAAATAATATATTATTAGTTATGCACAGTTTTTTCTAAAATTAATTACTTTAAAATATTCACAAATAATAATAATTTAAAGTAATGATTTTATAAATACATAGTTAAATTTAAAATAATTTATAATATGAAATAATTAAGAATAGAAATTATTTAATAAATTATTATGTAAATAGTCATATTAATTATATTTAATATATAATTTTCATAATTAAAAATTAATTTTAACATTAAGCAATAACATGTTATTTATTATACAATTTTAATAATTAAATATTAATTTTGATTTTAAGTAATAAAATTAAATATTACATTATTACTTGTGCACAATTTTTTTGAAAATTAGTTGTTTTAAAATATATTTCACTACCAATAACAATTCAAAATAAAAACAATAACATGTTATTTATTATATTATTTTAATAATTAAATATTGATTTTTATAATTTAAATTTAAACTAGTAACAATAAATATTATATTAATACTTATACACATTTAAAAAAATTAGTTACTTTAAAATATATTTCACAAATAATAATAATTCAATGTAACGATTTTATAAATATATAATTAAATTTAAAATAATTTATAATATGTGATAATTAAGGATATAAATTATTAAATAAAATATTATGTACATATATCAGTATACTTTATTTTTAATTTTATATTAAAATATTATCCATGAGAAATAATAATTAAAAGTAATTATTTAAAAGTAACATGATTTTTTTATGGATACTCAAATTTGATCTAATCAAATTTGACTAACCTCGTTATCAGTAACTAATTTAACTATATTAATAAATAGATATTTATTTTATCACTTGGTTGATTAATTATAGTATAAACTGGATAATGATTATTATAGACACTTTTTTCTCAAATTAAATTACAAAAAAAATAAAATTCTTAAGTTATAAAATTGTAAGTGTTATGATATTAATTTTAATTTTTATATTTTTTATGTTTTTAATACATAATTAATATGTTTTAGTGAATATATATATTTTGTAATATTTTGATTGATAAAATACTGATTTTTTAATTAGTTTATGAATATGAAATTCAATTTGGATGTTTTTAATATTATATATCCATCACATATAATAAGTATAAAATAGTCATAAAATATATAATAATAATAATGTAGTTATTATTAATAATATTTTCTTTTTAATTCACTTAAAATAAAAAAAATAGTAAAGCATGTAATAATATTAAAAAATTAATAACACATATATATAATAGTAAAATTTATAATAGTTAAATTATAAGATATAAAATTTAAAACATATATATTTTAAAAAAATTATAGATTAGTAACTTTATAATATAACAGACAATGAAATTAAAATTAAAGAATAAAT
>JAMLFT010003141.1:0-22924 GCA_026544285.1 Pachyrhizus erosus | reverse complement strand
AATTCCCTCCTTGAGGGATTGAATGTAAATCGATTCAAACTCTATTGTATTTTTATGATTATTATATAATAATTCTCTTTGTTTACTTGTTCTTGGTATTTCCATTTTATTTTTATTGTATGGCTTCTACCTGATCAATAGATCCATTTAAAGTAGTTAAATACCATTCTTCCAATATAAGTATATAATACATAGGGATGAACAATTTTTTATAAAAATAAATAGAAAAATTTATAATTAATTCATGAGAATGAAAAATTTATTTGAAATTTACAATAAAAACTTTGACATGATATTTAAAGTTTAAAATCTTTTAAAATATAAATAAATCATTTTTTTCTTATTTTTCACACATTAAAATCTATATACAAATTAATTATAATAAAAAAAATATACATGATGCATAACATGAAAGGATAAACATACCAGGACTTTTATTAATATTAACAAAGATATAATATTAATACAATATCTATAATACTAATAAAAAAAATTATAATACTCGCCAATGAATTTTTTATAACATATGGGTACTAAAACTAGTTAAGATGTACATAAGCAAGTGTGGTGGAGTGTGTAAGGAGTGTGCAAATGGTGAACGAGAGAGAAAAAGGAGAATCAAAAGAGAGACAAACTGTGAGGCTTGGGTTTTTAGTAAGTGTTCTTCTTGAATGTAGAGGGGTAAGAACCAAGAGTTCTTTGTCGAGTCTTGGTTTGTTTTCATAGTGACCCTGTTCTCTTCCATAGATGTAGGTCACGTTGGCTGAACCACATAAATCACGTTGTTCTCTTCTACTACTCTTTCTCTAATTTCTGTTGCGTTGTAATTTTCTTCATTATTACATTCTTTTCTGTGTTCTGCATTTCTTGGGTATTGCACGTTTTGTTTTCTTAGTTTGTTCTGATGCAGGTTTTTTCTAGTAGTTTCTTTTTTCTTTGGTAATAGTACCATCAAACATGTTACATTGTATGGCTTGATCCTCATATTTTAACTATCAGTGTCGAAAATAAGCATTATGCTTTCTCAAGTCAAGTAACAAGTAGCTTCTCCAGTGTTGTTGCTGCTCATGTCGTTGAGTTCTCATTAGGTGAGCTTAATAACAAGCCTCCCCCTTTGTTTTGTGTCTCTAAATAAAAAACTGTGAGCTAGGTACATTAGACTAAATAAAACAGGAGGCTAAATTACGTAATAGCAACATTGTTTTTCCAATCAGTTCCTTGTGTTAACTATGTTGTTTGTTTTTTCTTACAGATTAAATAAGGAAAATGACCCTTGAAAAGATGTTACTATCCTAATTCCTAAAAACACTTGGCTCAAAAATTTTCAGTCCAAAGTTGTCACCCGCTCAGAAAAGCATTGCGTTTTTATGAGGCTTGCACACAAGAAAGCATCATGGCCCAGTGGATTTTAAGCCTCAAACCAACCCCACACCAAAACACAATTCAACCACCAGAATAATAGTGATTTGAAAGCAGGCATTAAGGGCAAAAAACTGTTTATGCAATACTAAGAACCATACACAATCAGAATCATTAACTTTCTTTCACAGCTTCAGCTAATTAGAAACATGACCCTAAACTGCATAAGATTGATTTTCTTGCACTTGTTTATTCCTGCCTTGCTTATCTTCAACAATTCTCTGGCAAGTGATCCAGATATCATATATGACTATGTTTCACCACAGAACTACAGTGTCAATGGAAGCTTTTTTACTTACACTGGATTAAGAGGAGTTTTTCATCAAATTCCTCAGTCTTTCAAGGCCACAAAAGTTACCCTGGTTGAATTTCCTGCACTTAATGGACAAAGTATATCATATGCACTATTTCAGTACCCTGCTGGTAGCATCAACCCTCCTCATATCCACCCCCGCGCAGCCGAGCTTCTTTTCCTTGTAAGTGGTTACCTGCAAGTAGGATTTGTTGACACTACACGCACACTTTACACACAAAACCTTCAACCAGGTGATATGTTTATATTTCCTAAAGGTTTGATACACTATCAGTATAATCCACAATCAGTTCCAGCCACTGCTATATCTGCTTTTGGAAGTGCAAATGCAGGAACAGTTTCAATACCCCTTTCTATTTTTAGTACAGGAATTGATGATGTAATCCTTGCCAAGGCTTTCAAGACTGATACTTATACAGTGAAGAAGATAAGATCTGGCCTAAACAAACCTTAGAATGGCAAACTAAGCTTTCATGCACTACTTCCTTCTAGTCTCTAAATAAAGTTCTTGTAGCTTTCTACATATGTGAATATGAGCAAGAAATCCAAAAACCTCCAGGTTTTCATTTTTATACTTCTTATTCAATGTATTGTTCAATTATTTTCTAAAAGCCTTTTATGTATTCATACAATAAGTATAAACCGTGTGTTTTCCTCCTTAGATGTTTACAGGCTATGAAACATTAGTGTGATTAAATGAGGAATAAGCTAAGGTGAAATGGTGTTGAAGATGTTGAATATTAGGCTCTGGGATTGGCCTCCCTTCTAAATTTAGATGGACTTGCATGTAAAGAACACTCATTCCTGCATAAGCTAGGTCAAATTGACTGTTACTACATTGCAACAAAGTTTTTTCTGAATATGACTGGCCTGTTTGACTTGTTATGCATTTAACTTGGTCAAGTAGCTCCGAATTGTATTATGCCTTTGAAATTTCACTGTCCCCAAGTGTGCTTCTAAACAGCGAAAATTCAAACATCACCTTATATAAATACAAAAAGAGAAAGAAAAAAAAAAAAGAAATAAACACAGCAAAGACGGTCAAGATCCACATATTAAGACGGATACTCGTAGGTATCATTATCAAATGTCAATCAACACAAAATCATAGCCTTAATTAATTGGCTTAGAATCTTGTCTTCCCACAGATCCGTGAGCTACGCAGATACGTGACAGCTTTGACAAATTGAGGTATGTAGATTTACTTAACTATATATACATTAATCATTATTTAATAATAATGTTAAAATTACATTTAGGAAGAAAAGGAAAATATAAATATTATTTACAGTTGATACAGGGTAGTATTTTGTAGTAATAAAGGGTAGAATTACAGTCATAGGTTATACTTATTTAAAGTCTCGGGTTTGTATAAGAGAAATATAATAAGAAATAAAAAAATCACTTTGGAAATAGAGAAAGACAATTAGTTACAAACAATGACACTACCCTAAATATCTTATAAATATTTTATTAATTACATTAACATGTTCCTTCTATCTCAAAAGGGTACAAAAGGAACTTGAGTTCAAAAGCTAGAGACATGAGTCAAACTACATCTCGAATCCAAAAGATCAGAGATGGGGAGGCATTTGGGATCCAAGATCAATAGAGCTAGACTACAATTGGGGCTAAATCAATCAAACTACGGAAAACCTGGAATGGAGTCAATTTCTGGATAAGATAGGATATAGAACAGAGTTGATCTACAAAAGAAAGGACAACCAAAATAGGGTAAATATGCCGAAAGACTACCTAAAATGAAATTAATTTGCTTTAAAATATTGAAATAGAAACGTTAGTGATACAAAAGTTTAAAACTGAGATTTTGACAGGGAGAAAAAATTGAAAATGAGAGCAAACAAAAATACAAAATATGGTATAATTAGTGTAAGATCCATATATATATATATGGAACCACTAGAATTCACTTAGTGTTGGGAGGTTGAGGTAATAAAAAAACAATATGTATATATATAGACTCAACACATAAAGGATGAAACTATTTTCAACTATTACTATGTTTTTTTAGGAGAAACCTATACTGTGTTGGTATTATAGGAATATAGATAGGAAAAATGTTATATGTGGTGCATATAAAATACATTTATACTTCTCTTAAAAAAAATACATTTATACTTCTCTTAAAAAAAAAACTACATTTATACTTATAGTCTAAGGGTTGTACATTAAAAAATTTAAACAACAAGAAGAAGATCAATAAATACAAAAAGATATAAACAAACAATAAACTATAAATAACAACATTGATTGCGCCATTACAATAACTGAGCTAAAAAAAGTGAAATATGCGGACCAAACCAAACATTAAAGGACATTAGCAAATTGCTAATCAAACAAACTTTACCAGGTCAGTCCCATGTATTATTATGGCTATCATATACAATATTAAAATTTGCGATACTTATATTGAAATCTATCCGGCATGTGGATTCAACTTTGTAAGCATGGACAAGACAAGAGGAACGAATACTAATTCTTTAATAGTGCTATAATACTTTCAATTTCTGATTCCACGTTGCATCTTAATAAAAAATAATAAGCTGATGAAGTCATTTTGTTAAAAAATAGTAAGCTATCATTTGTTTTGTTCTCTGTTCGTTGGTGCTGAAAATGGATGTTTTATGATAGATTATGCTTTTCATTATTTCACAACGGGAATGTCTTGGCTTATATGCCGTCCCAAGATATGACCAAGTAAGCCAAATTGTGAACGCCCTTTAAAAAACAAGGACATGCAACAATCTGCTATGTAACATGGGTCCCAATTGAAGCTAGAAAAAAGAATGTCACAAAATTTGTAGTTTTGGAGAGAACATCATAAAATGGTTGCAAATTTTGATGATTACCAATATTTGGTGGAGGCTTCACCACCTGCAATAGCTCAACCACCTTTGGAAAATAGGCGTGGATCTGCACATAAGATGTTGCTGGAATTTATTGCTGGCATTTTAACAACAATGTTAGTGGCCTTACTCTATTACCTCTTCAGGAGAAAGGCCATTCCATTTCTTAAGCAACGAAAGACTTCGAAAGGTGAGTGAGAAGCATTTGTAAAAGCAAATGAATAAAAAATCATTAACCAAATAAGTCTAGCAATAATTAAGGACTGAAATTCTTAAAAATCCATGTATATCTTTCACCTAAGGTGACACTGAATCTTTGAAGCTTTTTTTTTTTTTTTGGTCGTTGTTTCAGGAAAGGAACATAAAAGCTGTGAATATGATAAAATATCATTAAGGTATTTTGATTTTAAGGAACTAGAGAGAGCAACCAAGAATTTTAGCCAAGATTGCTTGCTGGGTTCTGGTGCATTTGGAAATGTCTACAAAGGAACCTTCGATTTGGAAGGAACACTAGCCATTAAGAGAGCTCATTCTGAATCATTCTCAACTGTGGAAGAATTCAGAAATGGTTAGCCTCAACGAAGATATTTCTGCCTGTTTGACTCATGCCAATTCTCCTCACAACTCCCATCATAGTTTTAAAATTGCAATTGTGGTCACAAATATATTGCACCATTTTGGTCTCCAATCATTAGGCAACATAATGCAACTGCAACCACAACTGCAATTTAAAACCATGACTCCCACATAAAAGAAAATTCAATTTATTATTCTTGACAATTGTTTCTTTGTTGTTAGCAGAAGTTAGGCTCCTTTCAGCTGTAAGACACAGGAATCTTATTGGTCTGATTGGATATTGTGAAGAACCAGGTGACTATGACTGACAAAAGTTCCCTCTTAATTGTGCAGTAAAAATGGAGTAAAAAAAAACTGTCATAGTTGATGTTCTTGATTTGATGATATTCATTGTAAAGGCACATTGCTTTGGTAGTTTATATATGCATCAGCCATTCTTAGTGTTAAGAGGGACTTATTCCTACACAATTTTATGCTAACTTGACCTAATTATGTCTTTGATCAGAACGAGATGGAGCCAAAATACTAGTCTATGAATATGTTCCAAATGGTTCACTGCTTGAGTACATCATGGGTAAGTTTACTGCTTATCCTTCTTAAAACACACTTTACCCCAAGCTATTATGTGTAGTCTCAAGGAATATTTTTTCCCCCTCTAACATGCTTCCTAAATCAAACAGTATCCGAATCATGAAGAAAGAAGGCAACAAGAATTAAAACAGAGACCACTTTTTATTAAAAAAGATTTCACCCACACTATTTATTAAAAAAGATTTAACCCACAATTAGAGAACTCATGATTAGCTCCTATCTTTGATTGTGAGACTACAAATGCATGGCTAAGAATGTTGGCTTTTTGTAGGAAACAGAATAAGCTTAACATGGAAGCAAAGAGTAAGAATAGCTATAGGAGCAGCAAGAGGTTTGTCCTTTAAATGATAGCCCCCAGTTGACTTAGCAAGAAATCCTCTAATGGACATAGAATTGCTTGGTACATTTTTTTAGGCATAGCTTATTTGCATGAAGGAGTGAAGCCAAGCGTAATTCACCGTGACGTCAAACCAAGTAACATCCTATTAGGGGAAGGTTTTGAGGCTAAGGTTTCAGATTTTGGGCTAGTAAGATCAGGGCCTACTGGTGATCACTCACATGTCAGCAGCCAGATTAAAGGGACACCGGGGTACCTTGACCCTGCCTATTGTTCAAGTTTTCATTTGACTAAATTCAGCGACGTTTATAGCTTTGGTGTCATACTTTTGCAACTTGTTTCAGCTAGACCTGTGGTGGATTCCACTGGAAACCAAAGTAATCAACATATTATTGACTGGGTAAGCAATGCATAAAGCCCCCAATCTTCCAATGCAATAAAGATTTGCTTTTTGTTGTTGTCTTATTTGTCAAATGATAATAAACTAAGATGATCACTATAGTTCATTACAATAGATTGATATGTTATGCAGGCAAGGCCAAGCTTAGAGAAGGGTAGTGTTCAAGAAATCATGGACGTAAATTTACTATGTCAAAGTGAGCCATGCAATATGGAAGTTATGCTAAAGATGGGGCAACTTGCTTTAAGATGTGTGGTTGAAGAACCAAAACATCGCCCAACAATGAACCAGGTGTGTCAAGAATTAGTGCAAGCCCTCTACTCAGCTGATAGCTTCAATAACAAACAGTCTTCAAAGGGATTCCTGACACCAATTGGTTCATCCCAGCAATCAACAAAATCAGAGACTCGGGGATCAGGCGAATCATATGATTGTTCACAAAGCTTTGTTAGTATTGACAGTGTTGGATTAGAGAAATTCCGTGTTGATATGGATAGTTTCTCCTTTAAGAGCACAGACTTAAGGTGCCTAGAAAATAATAGTATTAGTATTGACATGGATAGAATACAATAGTACTAGCTTTGTCATTGACAAGAACAATATGAGGACAATGCAAGAGAATGAGATCATGTGTAACATATGACCTTAAGTAAATCACATTCATCACTCTTTTTCCTATATTGAATTCAAGATTCAAGGGTAAAACAGTAGTTTCAATGAATCTCGACATTATGAGTGTGTGCATACATAACTAGGAGTGGAGAAAAGGAGATAAATAGGCAATTTCTTTGTGTATTTTCTAATCTCATTTTTTTTTTTTATTTCCTTTTGTTTTATTCCTTTTTTCCGACTTTTTATTTTTATTTTTTGAGATTTCTTCCAACTTTGGTGAATATAGGTCGTTGAACTGGAAAAAAAAAATAGATGAGCAAAGATGAGAATAGAAAAGGAACGAAGAAATTGTTCATTTAGGTAATAATTATCAAACAAATATTCAGAATTGAAGTTTAGATGAAATATAAACTAAAATTTTAATTTAATTACACTTTTTTATTTCTTTAATTTGGATTGGTGCAATTTTGATATCCTACATTTTTTTGAGCCAATTAAGTTTTTTAATTTTTAAAATTAAATAAATTTGGCCATTCTATCCATCTTCGTCTAAAACACCAAATTTCGTCCTAAACAAAAGACATATCTTATTAGTTTTCCGTTCATAAATTCACCTCTTACAAAATCTTTCAAATTTTATTAAATTTTCATTTTTTTATTTCTAAACTTTTAAAATTACTTTATGTCTTAATTCTTCACAAACACAAAAATATTTAAATAAAAAATGAGTAGTTGATAGTTTTAAATAATAAAAAAAATTGAGGAAAGAATAAAGTTTCTTAAGTTGAAAATAGAAAAACTTAATTGACTAAACTTGAAGGAGAAGGACCAAAATCTCAGTCCAAAATAAGGGAAAAAAATGTAATTAAGTATAATTTAGTGAGACCATTTAAACTTAAATCCTAAAGATTTATCTACTGATTCAAAGCTCCTTAATAAGGATTGCAACAATAACTAAATTTTCCTATCTAGTTATTCTTTTACTTTTCTTACGTCATATTATGCCACGTATTCTTCATCTCAAGTCAAAAGATTAATGCATCATCAAATCCAATAATATTAAAATAAAAGAAACATTGCCATGTGTGAAGAAAGAAGATATGCTAACATAAAGTAATAGAAACACTTGATTCTATCTAAAAATTGCAAAGATTGTGTACCCATTTCTTCCGTACCTACCATTAGATCCAAAATTCATATTTATCATCCTTTTGTATCAAACATAACCCAAAAGAAATAAGGATAACAAGCAATATGAACTTCGGATACTCGTCTATTTAGTTTCCCTACTGAGTGCGACAAACAAACTATGCATTCAAAGGAGTGCATGAACAACTTACAGAAATCACTCCCCATTGGATGAGAAAAATATGAGATGCAAACATGATTGCCTCTTAATGATCAAATATTCAAGGTCACCTTTGGCTTTGGTACCCTACTTCCATGATGCTTTTACTCACGCAAGCTACATACCCCAAGTCACTTGTTACATGGTACTAATTGACCGAACATTTTTTCAATCTCTATTAAATTGGATATACATTCTGGCGGATCACCAGATCTCAATGTCTGCTAAGGGTACAACACTACATACAAGCATAACAGATCATACAGCCAGCTTCATCAACCTGAACTAAGTTTCCATAGGTGCAGCACAGGGAGCCAAGGTTCTAGAAGGTAAGGGAACACCACCTCCTCTCACCGATAAAGGAGGACCTCTTACTGAGCTGGCTCTGCTGACAAGATTGGAGTCAAGAAATACAACTACAACTGTGATGTCATCATGGAAATGCCGGCGGACACCACGGTCAATTTTCTTCAAATCAGAGTACCTCATCTCTCTCTTTTTTGCTGCTTCCTGCAAAGCAGCTTTGATGAGCCTCCGAGCAATTCCCTGCAAAACATAAAGCATGTAATGCCAGCATCTATCTTTCACTATTTGGTGCTACTATTTTAAGTGTTCGATCATTTTTTTTTTTTGTTAAAATTGTGCATTCTAAGCAATGTAAAACACTTCTTCATATCTACAAAATAAATTACACAACCTCTCCATTTTACTGTAACTAGTAGCATTTACACGAGGAGAGCATGTTAGCATGACCTAAATGAAATTATGACAATAGTTATGACATATTAGTGCATGGAAAAGCGTGGTAAGAAAATTAAGCAGTAAATGCTCTAACAGAGTACATGATTGAAGCCATGAATCAACTCAATTGAAACTTATGAAATGATTAGGGGCATGTAAGTTATGACTGGACAAAAACTAGAGTAACTAAGCAATAAAAAACATAAAACAAAATAGAAACAACCATATAGGACATTTATCTTACTTTGTGTGGGTTGTTTTGAACTATATCAACAGCATCCTGATTGCTAAGGTGTTCCCAAAGACCATCAGAAGCAAATATGAGAAATAGATCATGCTGTTGAAGTTCATGAACAGAAATTGATGGGTCAGAGCTCAAAATGGGCCTCTTAAAACCTTCACGGACACGAAACTTAGTATACAACGGTTCCTTGTTGAATTCAGCCTTTTTTAGGTATACATCGCCAATGGATCTAGAAATCTGCAACATAAAAATTTCATAACTAGTTGTATTATGCATGATGAGTTTAAGATAATGATTGGTGTAGCATTTTTTAAGCTTTTTTTTTTTTCTCCTTAAAAGAAGAAATTTGACCAACACATTTTCTAAAAAGCTCTTAAAAATTTAAGTAGCTTAATTTTTATAAAGGAAAAGGGAAACGAGTAGCATTTTTAAAAAAGGCAAGGTGAAGGTGCTTTTAGAAAAAAGTTGGCTTCTCTCTCTCCATGCTCTCTCTCTTGCTCCACTCCCAACTCTCTCTCCCCTCTCTCTCTCACTCTCCTCTCTCTCCCCATTCTCCGTCTCTTATCTCTCTTTCTCTCTCCCACCCCTTTCTCTCACTCTCTCATCTCTCTCTGTTGTCTCTCCTCTCTCTTTCTTCCCGCTCTATATCTCACTCCTCCCACCTCATTCTATTGTCTCTCTCCCTGGTTTCTCTGCTCTATCAAGTCATTTCTTAAGCTAAAAGAAATGCAAATTATCAAATAATTTATACTTTTATTTTTAAAGCCCTTACTTTGAGCTTTAATTTTAAAGTAATTTTTAAGCCCAAAAAAACAAAGATTGGGCCATACATAAACTAAATAATTTAATATCAATATACAGAGATCAAATTCACTGAAACTAGCATCCTTTATCTTCATATTTTTTATTTGATTTGTTGGAAGACTTTGTATTATTAACTTAGTAAAGCTACATTCTAGGTTTGGCACTTTGCAGTTTCACCCCAACCCACAATGAGGCTGCATAGGTGCAGGTTTAGGCGTGAACTCACCCTGGGCTGCAATCCTGCACTCGTCTAAAACATTCTTTGACTTTGTTACTGATAAAAATTGTATTAATTTTTCACTAGTTCAACACTTATCCATGACATATCTTTCAGTCTATATGAGATAATAGATACATTAATTTTAAGATTGTAATTAACAATTGTATAAATATAATTTAAAATCCTCTGAAATGCAGGGCAGGCAAGTAGGATGAGTTCTATTATTTCCTTTGAGGGCAAGATCGGGTTGAGCAACTACCTGTCCCTACCCACACCATTGCTAAGCCTACTACATCTTTTTGCAAATAAACCACATACATATATGAATCAAATCTTAATTGATATCCATAAAAAGGTTCAGCTGCAGTGTGATTACATCCACCATCCCTAAGGAATAGAAAGTTCAGCTTCCATAGAATATGAAGGCGAATATCCTTTATCAGCTCAACATGAATATAATTTACATCAAGTTCTTGTAAAATCATATAAGTTTCAGTTCTCCTAATTCTAAATTTTTCATTTTCCCAATTGGGAGAAACCCAGTGACACCCCTTCGACACCTCAGATAATATATAAGCCTAGACCAACCCTACCTGACAATAACATCTATGAACACCATTTCCTTCCAGAGATCTAAAAGATGAACAAGGATGTGTAGCAAGATCACATGAGAGTATAGACCACCAAACTTAGATTTATTTAGCCATAAAACTTTTTTTTGTTTTACATATCATTGATCAACAACTACAGAAGAATCCAGCAACTTTAGAAATACATAACTTCATCCTTTTCTTGAGATGCAGCACTTGAGTTAACATTATGATTTTGGCACATTCCAGTTTTAGAAATCTTTCACTTTATAAACTTCACAATTACTCATGAAAATCACAATATAAATAACACATTCAACTGTTCAATCATATCCACTCAATAAGTCTGGAAGAAAAGCATAGCTTTTAAAGTTCGAGTGTCATTCTCAAGAATAAAAAATGCAATTGGATAAGCTTAAAAAAAAATAGGCTTTTATGATTAGCTTTTTTTAAACCTCTTTCTCAAAAACTACTTTCTCTAGCATCCGACAAAAACACTAAAACAACATTTTTTAGGTTTTTGCCTTTTTTTGTCAAAAATCTTATTGAATTATCACAATTTTTTAAACATGTTTTTTAATTCAAATAGTGCTTTTACTAAAATAAAATAAAAAGAACAAACAAAACCAAAATGCATGAGTCAGTGTAGAAAATCCAGAATGAAAAAACGAGTAAACACCCTGCTTTGAACCAGTTGGAGGAAACTTTAGACAAACAGAAGCTTCTAACTACTACCTATTATGTTTTAAGATCATAGGATTTGAAATGTCAAAACTCCCTCAACGATTAAGGATTTTGCTTGGTTGGCAGCCCTTTATAGGAATAATACTAATGACTCAATACAGATATGCAGACCTCATAAGAGCATATCTCAAAGTTTGTGCAATGTGCTTTAGAAGCTCTGAAATAAACAGCTACCTCTTTTGCATTGTCAGGTAGGCAGCATTGGTGTAAGATGTTTATACACTGCAGGGTATTTTCCAAAATTGGAAGAAGTCTTTTTCTCTACTTATTGTAAAGGTTTGGAGGTTGAGAGGATTTTTGTTTTAAGAAAAAAAGTGCTTTTATACTGAGCACTTTTAGCTAGTGTTGTGTATTTTGCTACAGCAAGATTCTAGAATTTTAGCAATAATTATCATCCTCCACAACTTTATGCAACAGGATCATTTTTTCTTCTTAGTCTCGTAAAGAGTTTCTGTTTGCAGGTTTTTCTGAGGGTGCTCCTAGGTCAGATTTGTAAAGGGGACTAATTGCTCTTTGAGTTGATGTCTGTTCTCTTGTGGTCTTCTTTGAAGCTTTTGGAGGATTCTTGATCCTCCTGTTTGGTTCTCTTTCCTTTCTTAATGCATTCCTTCCATTGGAAGTATAAGGCTTTGATGGAAAATAGACAAAATACTTCTGACTGATAATTGCATGACATAATATACTACCAAACCAGATCAAGTACTAGTATAAATCCAGTTCAACAAGACTAGTTATATAACATTATTTTGAACATAAGGATAATCCTAATATTCCACTCCTCTTTAAGCTAAAGCTTACAAGGATTTTAATCTTGTTACAAATAAACATTTAAAGACAACAACCTAAAAATATAAGGTGGGTTCAAAATGAAACTTGGAAAGACAAGTCAGTAAAATCTCCATCATAAACATTGTTAAAAAGATCCTGGAGAGGGGATACACAAAAATGAGCGTGGTTAGAAAGATAGCTCAACAAAATAGCTGGAATGACACAACCATAAAAGCTATTGCAATGTTGCATGGACTTAGCCAAGGAAGAAGAGAATCACTGGAATGACAAGTAGTGAAAATTACCCGGCAAGCAATCATACGATGCCCAAAAGGTATTTGGAATTTTCAACCAGCAAGAATAACCTCAAATTTGAATTCAGAAGACAGAAAACCCATCTAAAACATTCTGAAGGATGGAAAAGTGATTCGGGCTTGAACTCACTCAAAAACTACTATAATTGACTCAATCAATAGCTTGCTGCTAGAAGAAATTACAGTAACAACACAACTGCAGAACTAAACAGTAGACAAAATTCAGCAACCAAATAAGCTCTAAATAACGCTGACAGAGATAAACAAAAGGATGGAGCATATACAAACTAAAAGGCTAAAGTGATGCATAAGCATCGCTAAACAGAGACAACTAGCAAAAAGGAAACAAAATCAAGTCACTAAACAAAGACACCATTAAAGGAGTTTAAAATTTTGGATACCCTGCAGGCGGCGGCAGAATAGTGATGGTATTGGGTCAAGGAGAATGGTAGAACTGTAACATCAAGTTGAAATTACAGTGGTTTGATGGACAAGAAGAGAGGAGAAAGAACATATGTGATTAACATTCATAAGATTTGATAAAGAAAATGCTAGATAAGCTAGAATTTTTTATAGGATAAGTTGGATAGGTTAGTGGTCCCTATCACTTTATCTTATCCAACAACCATTATTGAATTGAATCTGGCAAAATTCCATCAAAATTTTGATGAATTTTTAAAGTTTTGTAACATTAATTTATTAGAAAAAAAAATAATAATTCCTAGTTATATTACTAATCTAAGTACTAGTGTAGCACTAGCCCAGCCAATAAAACTATTAATATAACAACTCAATAGCACATGAATAAGTAACATAATATATATATATATATATATAATAGCATACGGAAGGGGATAAAATGATGTGAGTGTAACTTACACTAACAACTATAACATTCAATAACTATATATAGCATGTGAATTTGATCGATCCAACCGTTAAATTATAATTATATATTATTTTGATTATTCATGTCAAATTTTACGAAAATTGAACATCAATAAGGTAATTAAATTATTCATATTTTAATATATTTAGAAAAATATATATTATGTTGACTTTAATTTATATAAATAAGATATTTAATGATCTTTGATTAATATAAAATTTGATAAATAAGATCTATATAAAAGAAACTTTCAAGACAACAATGGATTTTGAAAGAAAATTTTGCAATTCAAATTATTGAATGGTGTAACAAGTAGTGTAAATTACACCGGTGTAATTTGATTTCTCTTATATATCTTATATATATATATATATATCACAGACAATACATCTACGATCTACCTAAAACAGATCATAGGTGACACTTTCATCTCTTCACTACTATAATAATATGACAATCCTTTATACCAATAAATGCATATAACTTCTATTTCTCGTTTATTTGGTTGAAAATACAGGAACTCTCTTTTTCTCCCCCCAAAGAAAAACTATTTATATCACTCATGATGATTTTACATTTTAAAAATAACTTAATATCACAATTCCTAACTAATCTGATAGAAATAGATTCATTAGCACAGAGGGTAATTAGATAGATATCCAGTGCTTATATCTCAATAAAAATAGTTCAACTAATGAAATGAGATGCTTGTACCCAAAGATTAAAAACCCTCCTTCCAATTACACGACTAGCAATGTTGAGACAATATTTTCTGTCCTTGTCATTTAAGCAAATCACATTTTCAATCTCATCACCAAATTAAAAACCATTTTAAATATTATATTTTCAAATGGCTTACAAAATTTCAAAAAAAATTACTGATAATATGTAGTCTAATAACACATCACAGCCAGTTTTTGATAGACTGAAAACAATAAATTAAAGTTTCCATTTTCAAAAACAAAAGGACAGAAGAATTTGGGAAAGATGCGGATTGCTTTTTTTTAAAAAAAAAAAAACTAATTACCAAGATTTACATGTGTAACTTACCTGAATCAGACCCTTCACCCGCCATACATTGTGCTTTAGAACCACAATTTTTGAGTCATCCGGATGCAAAGAATGCATCTCTTGTCTCACAGATTCTATGCCCACATTATGCTCTGACGAAAGCTGGATTGCCAAAACATCCCCAGTTGCTCTGACAACCCGGCCTAGCACAGCACGGGAATCACCAAGGTTAGCAATATAGAGGATACCACCACAAATCACACCAACCAAACAACAAGACCCCACAGCAGCAATTTGAGGATTCATAGGCCACTGTTTGGTAACCACAGACAAAAAGCCTTCTTCTGTGGCTTGGTACGCCTTCCGAATAACCTCCACAGACATGGACTTCTGCTCAGAAGCAAATCCTTAAGAAAAAATGCATGCACACGTCAATACAAAAGTTCAAAAGCAACATTGAGTAATGAGTAGAACTGAAAGGACAAAACTTATATACATTTGTACTGTTTTCCAATCAGAATTGCAACTTTACCTCAGTAATTTGCATAATCCTTTACTGCAAACCTTTATTATGCATATTATCAAGGTAAATCTCCAATTCTATTTGGAGAAAAGCACAAATAACACCTATAGAACTATATCTAAGTTTTGTCCTAACTGAAATCATAGATACTCCTAGAGCAAGACAATAATATTCTTGCTTTATACTATTGAAAATGTACCACATCAATTTGTTGGGCCACCAACATCGCCACTTTGACTTAATTCTAAGGGTTTGTTTGAATAAACTTATCTAGAAGTGCTTCTAGAATAAAAGGTTAAAAATGAAATGAATTTTTCCATAAGCTAAAATTAGTTTGTGCATAAGTTAAAAATCATCTTTTAAATAAGCTATATAGAGGGTTTCTACAAATTAGCCTATACATAGGCTAATTTTAGCTTATGAAAAAACCCATTTCACTTTTTTCTCTTTATTTTCTTTAAGCTTACCCAAACAAACCCTATATGATGCGGATACACATTCACTGGTGTGGAACACCTGAATCTCACCAGAACATCATAAAAACCAAAAAGCCATTACGTTTTAGATGTTGGAAGAGATGATCACAAACGTATCGCGACGTCTCGGGTCCACCATGGCCATCATACACACCAACAAAGGTCCCATAAGGGCCAGTGTCAAGTAAGCTGAGAGGACCAGACTCAATCTGGCTCTGATCCTCAAGCAAGTTGTTGGCCTGAACAACAGCCATTGAGTATTCACCAAACAAGTGCTGCCCGGCATCCTTGTACCACAGCAGCCCGTCCTTCCGCCCTGAAACCTCGGAACCCTTGCCGTCGGAGGATCTTCGCCGCCAGCAGGCAGTCAGAAAGTCCATCAACCTTGATAGCATCCCTCATTTCACCCCAAAACAACCTCCAATTCCTTCACATCCACAAATGGATGCTCCAACCCCTCCCCCTACAAACCCTGCCTCACCTATATTATATAAATAATACTAATAATAATATATCTAATTTATTCTATTGTCACCACCAATCAATTTCAAAGTTTAATTATTAGAAACCAGAAACCCAACCTCAATGAAAACAGCACCTGAAAATATAAAAATAAACAAGTGGATTAATAAACAATAGAACAGCAGAGGGTTGTTGAAAAGAGCAGTACTAGGTTGCAGAGGGAGCACAGGAACGGTTATGTGATGCAACAACGTTAGATCTACAGATCCAAGAAAGGGAAGTGTGTGGTGATAGGGTTTTGTGTTTTGTTGACGCGTTTTTTTGTTTGGGGGTGGTGGTGGTGGTGGTGGTGGTGGTGGTGGTGGTGGTGGGGGTGGTGGTGGTGGTGATGTAGAATAGAGAGGATAGGGAAAGAAGAAGAAAAATTGGGATAATTGAAGAGGAAAAAGGCGTTAATGATCAGTCATCGATGGTAGTGAGTGATGGTGAGTGACCTCAAACTGAAAACGCTTTCCTTTCTTTCTTTCTATTATCTACTCTGGTCTTTCTCGACACACACCGAAGAAAAAGGGTAATCTATACCAACTAACTCTCCCTCAATTTTGTGAATATTACTATTACACACTCCTCAATTTCTTTTCTCTTCCTTTTTTAGCTTTTTTGGGGCAAATTTTATTTTATTTTATTTAATTAGAGTCATAACTATGGGCTCAAGTTACCATAATTGGAAGGAAAGTTTTACCGGTGTGGGAACGATCATTGAAGTAGTGATGATCAAATTCGCTATTGAAATAATTAATGAGATAATTAAGTGTGTGCTGACTTTTAAAGGAAATTGTGGAGTTTGAAAATAGAGGAAATTGTGGAGTTTGAAAATAGAGGAAATTGAGATCCAAGTGTTACTAAGGAAAACAATCAAATATGAGCTGCTTTTGCTTTTGGTTTAATGCAGATATACTTTACATCACATTTATTTTGATTTTCGGGGATGTTAAATGGATCATTTAATAATATTTTTTTATTAATTTTGACATTTGGGTTTTTTTTCATGTTAAAACATAATTTTTTTTGTAAACTGTTAAAGCATAATTTGATATTGATATAAAAAAAAAAGGCATAATTTAATATACATGAAAAATCAATTTAGTAATATTTATATATTTGAAAAATTGATCTAGTAGTAGTTGCATAATTGAATATATGAGTGAGTGAGAATATATATTCTCTTGAATATAAGAAAAATATATACATTAATTAAGAAAATTAATTAATATTATTTATTAAATATATTTAAAAGTATTTTTCTTATATTTTTTAATTTGACATTAAAAATAAAATAAAGATATTAAAAATATAATCTTAATTAAATAAAAGGTATTCTAGAAATAATTTAAGGTGAACTAATTTAAATTTATTTATATTTTGAATTAGCGTGAATTTCCTTTTCTTATATTTGAGATTGTGTATAATTAAAAAAGTAATTAACCTTCAATATTATTAAATCTATTTAAAAAATATTTTTACTAAATTGTCATTTGTTAGAACTTGATATTAAGAATAAAATAAAAATGTCATTGAAAATGCAAACTCAATTAAATGAAAATATTTTTAAAATAATTTCATTAAATAGAATAAGATTAATTAAGTGTTTCTTATTTAGGACTAACATATATGATTTTTTTTCTAATATTAGAGATTGTATGTTTGTCAAAATTGATGTGATATATAGTTTCAAAATATATTTTAATATGAATTATTTAACTATTTCATTTTTGTTTAATAATAATAAAATGAACATAAATAATTTAGATAATATATAATTTGTTAACATATAATAATGGTCCTTAAACTTACTTTTTGTTTCTAAAATGGTTTCCTAATTTTTGAAATTTATAAAATGGTCCTCTTAATTATTTAATGATGCATTAATCATTTTGTAAAAGTTAACATTTTTATATTTTCAAACACTATTTTGAATAGTATTTTATTAATTTAATACATAAAACTTATCTCATTAAATTCATTTACATGAAAATTTTAAGATATAAACAAAGTGAATATTACATGAAAAATGAATCTTACAAGCAACTAGAAAATTAAAAAACAAAGGTTACTTTTTATGAGACTAACTTTTTTAATTGCTTAAAACTCATTTTTTACACAATTTTTACAATGTTTATATTCGTTTTGTTGTGAATATTAGTTGATTCTAAGTGGATCTAATGTGTTAAGTTTCACTTCTTGAATTAATAAAAACATACTCAAAATTGTGTTCAAAACTTGTAAACAAAAAGTTTTACAAAATGACTAACGTATCATTATTTAAATAAATAAAGGAATCATTTTAGAATTTTAAAAGTAGATGACTAATTTAAAAAAAAATAAAGAACAATTCTTATTTTTTTAATATATATAATTATAATTCAACGATTGAATCAATAATAATCACAAATAATATATTTTTACTTCTTTAAAAGATATAATTTTAGTCAGTATTTTAGGCTCAAGTTAGCATAATCGAAATTAAAGCTTTAGTGTGGTAATAACCATTGAAATAATGATGATCAAACTATTTATTAAAATAATTATTGAGATAATTAAGTACATGTTGACTTTTAAAGAAAATTGGGGAAAGTGAAAAGAGGAAATCTATTAAGGGTGAGTTGGCTTTCCTCTTGTGGTTTAATAAAGATATACTTGAAATCATATTTTTGGAGATATTAAATTGATCATTTAATAAGATTTTTTTATTAACCTTTTCATTTTAAAGCATAATTTGGTATATTTATAAATTCAAAATCAATCTTTTAATATTTGAATAAGATAATTCATTTTCTTGAAATTTAATAGTTAAGATTAGTTATTCATTATAATTATTAGTTCTTCTAGTAATTATAGTTAACACCCTAAAACATGAGAGATTTGTTGGTTGCATGTCCTTTATTCTCTATCTTTAGGGTTTTTTTTTGTTTTCCTACATTATTAGATGTTCAACCACTAAAGGCTAAGCTCTAATACCAACTAAAGGATTAGAAAACACACTAAAAGAGAGGGTTTCATAATGTGTGTGTGATTTTCTTAATCTTTTTTAAAACTCTTTTTAGAAAAAAAAAATTAATGTTAGATGAAAAACATTTTTGTAAACAGATGTATAAAAGCATGAGAGATAAAGTTAACACAAAAAAGCGTTTTATAATGGTTCTATTTAACTCTTGACCTATATCCAGTTCTCTCTCAATACAAGGAGTTTCACTATAATAAAAAAAATCATTATACACGAGTAATGAATCTGCCACTCTTGGCCATACAACAAGTATTCTCTAAGTCACTTCTGGGTTCCTAACCCAAGTATTTTTTTAATGTTACTTTTGACTACAACACTTAATCATCTAATTAAGTAAACTCAAATATTCTTTTATATTAAGTCACTTCTAGCTTTCTTAAATATATACAAGATGTAACTTAGAAGGTAAGTATATGAAATTATTACAAATAATATCTTAAGAAGAGATATACAAGATTCAAACTATGAAAGCTTATAGTCAAGTTTGTAAAGATTTGTGTGGGGGTCATATGTGTGTAACTCTTTTATCTCTTCATGCATTAATATATATATAGTCTTTAGAAGAAGTGTTTGTTGTGACAGAATGTTCTTCTTTCTTTTGCCTGTTTTGATGTACATTGAATGTATGACTCTACTTTATGTCTTCATGTTATAAATATTCAGCTTCTATAAGAGGAAAGAGAAAACTTGTTTTTGTCTTTTCCTCTTTTTTGTTTTTTGAGCTTTAACAGATCAACTGCTCTTTTGAATTTCCTATTTTAGTCTTTTCTTTTATAACAAACTTCGTAATTTTTTGGTCTTTTGATTTGGAAGTATACTTATTTTTATCATATTCGTTGTTTTTAATTAAATGTTCATTTGAATATTTACGTTAGAACCACAATATAGATAGAAATAGAAATAAATTAGTATAATAATTATCATATACATTCGAAGTATAAAAATTAATCAGACTTAAGAAAATGTGTAAGCATAAAAATAAGTTTGATATTATTTAAAGACGTATTTTGGTTCAAGACATATTTCAAAAGCAATGTCTAGGACGTATATTTTTCGTGAAAGCTTGTAGGACCTATATTTTTCATGAAAACTCGTATAACTTATATTTATCCAAAAACTCAACTAGATATATCCAACACTTTAGTGCTTAAGACACTTAACTAATTTCACATTTTAATTATGTGTTTGAGTTTAAGAAATACTATCGTTTCATAGCCTTAAGACATATTCTTGTCATCATACTCATCAAAATATTAGTACTTATCAAATTAAATTATTAATTTGTTATCATCAAAATCATAGATTTTTTAGGAACTGAACATTCATCTACATCTTTTGTTCTAACAACTATATAGTTGTTCAACTTTTATGTACTTGATATGTTTAAACTTAACATATCATATCAACTTTCATGTACTTAGTTGAAATAACAAGTACTTAAATTTTTCATGTTTAGTTTAATTTTTGTATAGTTGATTACTTGAATTTTTATTTTGACTTAGCATGATATTTATTTTAAATTTAAAGAAAAGCAATACTACAATAATATTATTAAAAAATATATTGACTTTAAATGATAATTAAAATAAAAATAAAATATTGAATAAAAAACGATTCTAGAAAGAAATTTGCAAACAATTAATGATAGTTTTAAATCAATAGATTTTGGATAAAATATTGATAGTTTAAATTGTTGCACTTTGTGATAGTTAAAGGCTAAAAATACTTACAAGCTAGAAATCATTAGAAATGCAATTTGTAGCGTTTTAAAATTGTAAATAAATGGAAGATGTAAATAAATTAAGCATGTAGTTAGTGACATTTTTAGCCATCAACAAGTAATTCTTTGGAAGCAATATAGGTAACTATTTTAAATCTGAGAAAATTAGTTTATAATATATGTGGTAGTGACAATTTTTTTAGTTGTCAGGATAAATATTTGTAGTTTAGAAATTACATTTTAAGCTTTCACAAATCATAATTTTATTTTTGTAATGAAAGAACGAAAAATGCTTTGAAAAAAGTAAATAATTAAACAATTAAAAGACATAATAATGTATGTTAAACAAAAATAAATAAAAAAGAAGCTCAGAGTAAGAAAGACTAAAAAAATTGGAATTTTTTGCTAACAAGAAAAAATATACATAAATTTTCATCTTGATTTGAGAAAATATATATTTAAAAAACATTGCATTGGCTTAAATTTATTAGTAATTTCAAATTAATCATTAAAATAATTTATATTATCAAATTTTTCATTTTTAGGAGTAATTTGAAATATTTACAACTAAAAAATAAAGTTAAAATGCTTGTATAATAAGAAGATTAAATAAAAATTTTAAAAAAATGAACAACGAGTTTTGTATCAATTTCATTAAAAAAAAAAATGGATATGTGTCATTTAAATTAAAATAGATCAACCAATGGGTTGAAGTTATAGTTAAGCAAAAACATGAATGCAAAACTTTGTGAACAAAAAATATGGTCCAATGAAGAAGCATTAACGCATTTCAAAAAGTTTTTTTAAATGCCTTAGGATTAGATCATGTCTTGAGAAAGCCTAATTGTTCAAATGAATAATGGACAGAAATACTAAGATTAATTTATCTTATAAATTCCTATAGTAATTTACAATGAAATTTATTTAATATAAGATCTTTAATGTGGTGACTAGTTGTAATTCTTAATTGTAGAGTGAAAAATCCTCTTAGGTCTCTTAGTGTGGGAAAGAAGGTTCCATTGTTAGATTTATTATTTTTAAATGGATAGTTAAGATTTTTTTTTTCTTTTTCGTTTCTTTTCTTTTTCTTTTTTGTTCTAATTTGTCCACACTCCTTTTTCTCACACAACGGTGAGATTGTCTCTTTTTTTTTTTTTTTTTTTTTTTTACTTTTTCCTTTTTCCTTTTTCTTTTCTTTGTGTTTTCCAAATTCTCCTTACCCTTCTCCTACTTTGTGTGTTGTGTAGATGGGATGCCATAATAGTAGATTAGCAACATTTTTATTTTAGGTGAGAGGCTTGACTTTTGAGACACAAAGAGAGATTGGATTTGCGGTGGCTCATGGCCAAACATTGCGATGTGGTGGTCATACATGCAACAAAGAACAAGTTTGTGCAATAATTGTTGCTGGCAAGAGGGTGAATTATGAACTAGGAAGTTCCTGCCTATGGTAGAAATGAAACTTCAATGTGGTGACTTGGGAATTTTATCTTATTCCTTATTTGTTATAATTTTTTAATACATATTTTTTGTTTTTTTTTTCATTGTTTTAATTGTTGATAAAATCATGTTTGACTTATGTGAACAATAATGTGAATGTCAAATAATGATAGAAATAAAAAAAGGATAAAATATCATATAAATGATTTAGATATAATGTTTTAAAACTTGAATCATGAATTGATTCAAGTATTGAGTTAATGAGTTGTTAGTTGAACCAATGAATTAATAGTTGAATCGTATAAAATGATATATATCTAATATATAAAAATTATAAGTAGAATATATATATATATATAAAATTTGATACGTATATAATAAAAAAAATATTTTAATTTAATAACTAAATTAATCTTAAATATCTAAAAGAGTTTGAATTTTATTAGATCGG
>JAMLFT010003140.1:0-22925 GCA_026544285.1 Pachyrhizus erosus | reverse complement strand
TTATATATTTTTAAAACACTTATCTGAGTGAATGATAGTTTAATAAATTTAAAATATTTTACATTTTAATCAAAATTTTATAATAAATATTATTTAACAATATTAAACTAAATAAACTAAATTCTATATTTCAACTAGAACTAAGTATATAAGCTTATAATCTACGAGCGAGCTATTTTAAAAACAGACTATTTAGCCCATCCCATTTAAGTCGTGGATTAAATAAGTAAAGTCATAGTCTTCAGAAGCTCACCCCATTGCCTCCCTCGTTTGCGACCTGTCATTGTTTGCAATTTCAACATAAAACATCAGAGAAGTTGACAACGCTTGGTATAATTTTTTCTTTAACTTTTATTTTAAAAGAGAAGCAAAGCCAAACAATATTTTTTATACATAAATTTTTAAAGAGTTTATTTTACAATGTAATTTTTTATTTTATAAATATATTTTTATTAGACAATAAAAAATAATAATTTATGTAACAATTTTTAACTTAAAAGGAGTTTTATACTTAAAAAATGAAATTTGACAAACAATATATACTTATTATTTTAAGTTTTAATTTTTTACTTTAACTTAATAGTAACTTTTAAACTAGAAGCCAAACAAAGTCTAAGTTGAATAAAAAAAATATCACAAAATTAAGATTGCATAAAATGCTTATCACTTTCTGTATGTGAAATTGAGCATGCTACATTTCTACTACTTACTGACGAATTAGTATGGAAGACAACTTCATCAATCTTGTTGAAACAACTTCATCAATCTTGTTGAAACAAACCATACAATCACCTTTGACCAAAAATATAGCTGAAGGTGATAAATATTTCTAGTTTTTTTTACAAAATCAGCATTTCCAATTATTTAAATAGCATCCATATGAAATAATTATCCAAACAAGCAGGAAATATACAATCCTTTTCATCGTGTAAAACTAAAAAGAACATTGAAATTAGTTCGGCCACAAAAAAATCGGTAGAGAATTATAACATTAAAATTTTACTGACAAAATCACTAAACCTATCAAAGACCTAAACAGAAATGTTCCATAACTGTTTAAGATAGACAGGCTAATTAAAGTTTTTTTTCACTGCTACGTTGTACAGCTACCTTTGCCCACAAACCATCTCACTGAAAAGATTTTAATGTTTGTCTGTATTCTCTCGTATAAAAAGCTGTTCACCACTATTACTATTACTATTTATGTACATTCTACGTACCGTATAGAAGACAAAATTACATCAACCATGATGGAACATGTAATGCAGTCTTTGCCCACATGCCGTGTAGGTGCTTTTCTCTTTCAAAAAAACAATAATGCACCGGTTCTTTCGATTAGAACACAACTCCCTACTTTCAAACTACCGATTGTCAATAAAAAAAAAATCCAAATGAATCAAAATGGAACTGCGTATGGCAACGCATATATTTCGACCTCAGGCAAATATTGTGCACGAGGCCACATTGAATTTGAAAGCTGTAAGACATCAGAATCACACTTCTGTTTCTTTGAGACGGGTATTGCCTCTGTCCGTTCCGAACTAAATAGCCAATCTTCATCTACTGAGTCCAATCCATCATACGTTAGTGGAGGAATCTGTAACAAAGACTTGTACAATGATTCCACTTTTTGACTTTCGTCATCAATTGCATTATCTATGTCCATAGCATCAGCAACTGAATTATCTGTGCCCATAGGATCTCCACAAACCACATTCTGCAACGCTCTGCAATGTCTAGAATCAGACTTACCAAAAATCCGTTTAGGCTCTGTATTCGTGAGACATTTCAACTGTCGATCACTTCCAATAATAGTTTTAGTGACCACAGCATCTCCATTAACCAAATTCTGCAACGCTTTGCCATTTTTAGAATCAGCGTTTCCAATAACCCGTTTGGGCTCTGTAATCCTGAGACATTGTGACTTACTATCACGTCCAAGGGTATTTTTAGTGATGACAGCATCTCCATGAACTAAATTCTGCATCGCTTTGCTATGTCTAGAATCAGAGTTTCCAAGAACCCGTTTAGGCTCTGTAATCCCGAGACATTGTGACTGATGACCATTTCCAAGGGTATTTTTAGTGACCACAGCACCTCTATTAACTGAATTCGTCATTGCTTTGCCATGTCTAGAATCAGAGTTTCCAAGAACCCGTTTAGGCTCTGTAATCCCAAGACATTGTGACTGATGACCACTTCCAAGGGTATTTTTAGTGACCACAGCACCTCTATTAACTGAATTCGTCATTGCTTTGCCATGTCTAGAATCAGAGTTTCCAAGGACCCGTTTGGGCTCTGTAATCCTAAGCCGTTGTGACTGAAGATCACTTCCAAGGATACTATTAGTGACCGCAGCATCTCCATGAACTGAATTCTGCATCACTTTGCCATGTCTAGAATCTAAGTTTCCAAGAACCCGTTTGGGATCTGTAATCCTGGGACATTGCAGATGACTATCACTTGCAAGATTAGTTTTAGTGAAGGTTTCTGCAATTGCCCCCACACTGCCAGAAGAAGATTCCACTTGAAATTTTGATTTGGATTGAGATTTTTCAGGCTCTCTATGCTTTCTCAAAGGAAGTCGAATTTTCATAGCAGGTCCTGTTCCACAGAAAGTCCAAATTAAATTTAGAAACGAGTTACCCAAACACAACAATAAACAATAAAAAGACCAGTTCAAAGCTTCCTCACCATGATCATGAGTTGACTGTGGGGAGCCCCTTTTCCTCTTACTGCTTTGAGAACTGTCAGACAAGCAGCAAGGCTCCACAGAAGTGACAGGTTGGTCAAGTTCCTCTGTAATTCCACTCCTCTCAAATTGTTCGTTCTCACAGTCTTCCCCCTTTTGTAACTTTCCATCTGCTTTGGTTTCCTTTATTTCGTCAATGAGCTTCAACTTTTTGCCATCATCAGAGCCATGAGAGGTTGTTGTTCCTTCCTTATGTTTCTTTTCTTTCTTCTCTTTCCTTCTCTCCTTCTTTTCCCTCTTCTTCTCTTTCTTCTCCCTTTTCTTCTCTTTCCGGTCTTTCTTGGCCTTTTCCATCTCCTCTCGGAGCTTTATAGCACCAGAATAACATTTTCAAATAGAGGAAACGGATGTCCAAAGAAACAAACATGCTATGCAAGCATTTCAATCTTGCTTCACCATGTAATTGCAAGACCTAGAACTATTTCATATCTCTTACAAATCATTTGGTAATCAAGATCGATCGTTTCAACAATTTCAAGAACATTAATTATATTATATCTCTAGCAAATATAAGACAGTAGCAGTCACCATGCCACACAATAGTAAAAGAAGCTCAGAGTCACTCCATCACACAGATCAACATCGAATCTCTACCCATGGATGAGAACATCGAGCATTACCCAGTCACCCACTAATCAAAATGACCGAGTTTCACATGATCTCAGGTGTCTATCGTCTCAGATAGATAACCTAACGTAATAAACCTAACATGCAGTAATCTATATACAGAAAACCGATCCAATATCTGAATTACCCCCCGTTTAGATTGCAGAATTTATTAATTAAGAAAAGAAAGAAAAACTTTCAACCTTATTTAACAGTAATTATAATCACAAGTGCGAAGAATGACCACCAAAAACTAAAAACAATTGTTAGTGAATTGAAAGAACCGCATGCATTTTAAATTTTAAAATCCTCATAAACACCGAAACCCTTTTCTCGGTCTCGACAATTAATTTCTGTAATGAAAAACTATGTTAATAATTACCCAAAAGAAAACGCTAAGTAATTTATCAGTTTCAGTAAAAGACCCAGGAGTAACAGATCTTTGCTCGTAACAAGCATAAATCAGGGATTCCAGGGTTCGATCAAAACACATCTAAAGAGGGGTTAACAGCAGCGCTTGGTCCTATTATAAACTAAGCGCAAAGGGGTCGCAGTTTTATGTAGAAATTCAATACTGAACAACATGCAGAGTTGAGCACAAACGCAAAATCGAAACGGCTCAACAAACCTTAATCGATTCGATCAAGGCCTCGCCACGTGCCCCATACCCAGGAGGGGGAAAAGGGAAGCAACGGGACATCTTCGATTGATTATCCGAAAAATATAAAACGTTCTTTCTTTCTGGGTTTTCCTGAAATCAACAAATCGCTCGGCTACGGAAGCGAATCTGAACAAGTATTCGAGAAGGGGAGGGTCCGATTTCGAGAAAGAAGACAATAAACCTAGGATCGAAAGCTTCTATGGCTGGCGGCTATGGCCTATGGGACTCCACAGAAACGAAACCCTAAGATCTGAATCGCCTCAGCCAAAATGAGAAAGAGAGAGGTAGAGGGTTGTATTTATAGCAAGGGAAACCGACTTCAAGTACCACACGGTTTCGTGATTTGTACGCGGCCACGCGTATTGTCGCTTTTACGATATTACCCTCGCCACAGTATCAATTCCAAAATTTAAAATCATATGAAATTTGAAATAAAATTAAACAATTATAAAATATTTATTTGTCAAATATATATATATATATATATATATATATATATACGGTCATATGTTTTATATTTACAAATTATTGTATATTCATGAGTTGCTTTTAATCTTTTATTATTTAAAGTAAGGATAAAATATTTTTTATTTTTTATTTTTTTCTTTTCGTCTCTTATAATTTCTTTTAGGTTTGTAAATTTTATCCTTTCATAAATTTTATCATTCAAATTTTATTTTTATAAATTTTATTATTCAAATTTTTAATTTATATAAATTTTATAAATTCTGATATTTTACTAAAATAAATTTTTAATTTTGACAAAATATCATTATTTTATTATTAATATAATAATAAATGCGCAAAAAAAATGGTGATAAAATATATAAAAATTATAAACTTTGATGATCAAATTCATGAAAAAATTAGATAATAAAATTTATCGATGATAAAGTGTGTAATTATATTTATTTTTTATTATTTTTAATTTTTTATAAATTATTTTATTTTGTCTTTAGTCTTTATTTTAATTTTTAAAGTCTCACAATTAATTTTAACTATTAAATAATAATGTCTCAAACATAAATTATATGTAAAAATATTTTATTTAATTTTTTAGTAGATTTTAACAGTTACAAATTTATTAAGAGTCTAAATGTTTTATTTTTATAACATTTACGATATTTCAAAAAAGTTGATACTTGAAGTTTTTATTTTTTTTAACATTTTAACAATTTTAGTATGTCAAAAAAATTATAGTAATTAAAAATTACATAAAAATTTAAATAAAAAAATTTAAAATACTAATTCTATTAACTACATCGTCATTTAATAGTTAAAATTAATAATAAGAAACTAAAAATAAAATAAATAATTTGAGAGACTTAAAAATAATAAAATATTTCATAAAATATTAAAATTAAAAATATTATATTATTACTAGAACAATCTAAATCTTAATATGTTTTATTTTAATATAAAATATAAAAAAATAATAATAGTTTCGAATATATATGATTTTTAATATAAAATTGAAATCATATCCATGGGTTATGATTTAATATCTATTAAAAATAAATTTTAATACGTTAAAAAAATATAAATAATTAAAATTCACCATATTTCATCCATAATATTAAAAATTACACTCTCAATGTATCAATATTGATAAAAATTTATAAAAATTATACATAAAATATGTTATAAATCATATGTAGTATATTAATAGACATAAAAGATGTATCTTATTTTTATATAATAAATATATTTTTTATTATGATTACATAAATTAATCTTATATATGTTATAACTAGTATGATGACAATTGTGATGCATAAATTTGTTATATAATTTTATAAATTAAAAAATAAAATTAAAAAGTTTCAAAAAAAATTCAATTAGTTGCATACAAATTTTTTGTTTTGATTTCTTTAATTTTACTATTATAAAGATATATATTTGTTATAATTATATTAATTAATATATTTATATTATTTTATGAATTAAAAAAATATAAAAGTTTTTATAAAAAAATTATACTCAAATGCATAAGTTTTTTTATTTAGATTTATTTACTTTTAATATTATAAAGATATATATATTTGTTCTAATTATCTTACTTATTGTATTTATATAATTTTATAAATTAAAAAATAGATAAAAATTTAACTTTTTTTCATTTAGATGCATAAAAAATTTCACACAAACTTCCTTATTTTTATTATTTTAAAAATATATACTTGTTTAAATTACCTTGGTATATTTATATATGTTCATGAATTAAAAAAGTTAAAAATCTCTTAATTAGATAAAAAAAAATTATTCAAACTTATTTTTTATTATTATAAAGATAAAAAAGAAACTAGATAATATTTTTTCGTTCAAAATTCATGTGACACGCAGACATATCATTGGTTCAATTAATAAAATTTCAAATTGCATTAAATTATTGATAAATGTCAAACCTAACCTTTATTATTACAACTAATATCTAAAATTGAAATATTTCAAATTAAGATTTATTTCACTAATATTTTAAATTTTAAATTTTTAAATTAAAAGATATATCTTGTCATTTTGTTTCATGTGTATTAATAATCATATAAATTGAATTAACAATTATAAACAATTAGCAATATCTTATCTCAATTCAATAAATTTTAAATCAGATTCAAGTTTATCCTTCTGTGCAAATTGAGACTGACAACATTAATACAACACACACATGTGTAAAATTTGCTTTTTTGACAAATTAAAACTATTAGTAAGTGGTTTTCATATACTGACAATTTTAAACTACAATTAATTATTTTTGCAAGAAAAGAAAAAACATTTTCATGAACAAAATATTGTTAATGTCCTCACTTATCAAACACTTGTAATGCTTCACCAGTCTTTTTAGTCTTGCACAAATAATTAACAAGAATCGTAAAAGTTAACCACACTAGGGTGTATCTCCCTCTCTTCCATCCCTACCAACAGTTCATTCATCTTTTTAATGTCATTTTCTTGTCTTAGCTATGTTAAAAAAAAATTACACGACGTAGGTTCAATCTCCTAATGCAAAAACAACAAAAACAAAATCTCGAAACATGGAAAAATCATAACTTGGTTTAGACATTTTGTCGAGCACATGGAGTGCATCATCGACATGGTATGTTATGGATTCACCTTTTTTGAAAATAAATAAAAGAAAATTAAAATCCTAATATCACATGCAAAATTACTTTGTCACAGTGGTTAAGTGATGACATACTAGACTTATGGTCTTGGGTTCTAATCCTAACTTGAAAAATAACCAAATCTCCTAATTGGACCTCCTAAATCTCCAAGCATGTCCATGTAATCATCCTAGTATTCTCCATGTGTTGAGCTCTCGACAATTAGGCATCTAGTAGATGATGGGTCACATTGTGTTGAAATGTCTCCCAAGTCTTTTTAAGTTTGCCTTTATTTATGAGTATAATTAAGTCTTGAATTGAGTCTTGATCTTGATCATTCTCATCATGGGCTTGGGCTTGCTTATCATGGATCTCATGAGCTTGGGCTTTGATGTTCACATCATAAAACGATTCAACAAGTCCCACATAATCTAATAGCCACAATGGTGTGGTCATTTAACATGTCTCACTTGTAACCTAAATCGTTTTCTTTACTAACTTTTTGAATAATTATATCATTAGTCAACTATCATTGGAACATTCAAAAGAACTCAGTGATTTTACATAATTTTAAAATTTATGACTATTGGGAGTATACCTTTACCATGGTACAATGATAAACTCTCACACCCTAAACCCTAAACCTTTTACCATGGTACAATGATAGACTCTCATTAACATTATTATGTCTCATATTTGTCAAGATTGTCATGTTAACATTGTGGAAACACGACCACAAACTCAATGCTAAATCCCTATGAAATAGTTAGTCAACGAGTATACCTAAGATATTAATGTGTATGACTATCCAAAAATTTATAAGGATTAATTTTTCAACAATTATCCCTTTCGAGATTCATCTTTTACTAGTTTGTGTGGACTTTTCTACCAAACATATCCAACGACGATTTTCAATCAACATATGTCCCTGACATATTACTTAGAGATTCAACTCCCTCAATACTATAGTGTTTAGCCATTTTCGACTTTGTTCCTCAAAATCATATTATTCATCGCAAATGAAGTATCCACACGACTTCCTCAACCATTGTCTCTCTCTTGTCATTACGAGATTCCTTTGTTTAGGTACACGACAAAGGTTAAAAAAATAAACGAGCATAGGGTCTAGCCTCCATCCCTCAAACACGTCCCTTAAGACTTCACACACACACATATGTGCATATCACATTAACCCTATTCGCCAAGACACATGTCTCCTCGCATCACACACTTCCACATAACTCGTAACATGACTTCCCATACATAACTTTCACAACTTTGCGCACACATTTTCCAAAACATGTATTGATCTATGTCATGAATATTGTATGTTCACAATTGGCAATTTTGATGTATAGAGAGAAAGATAAAAGGTTTTTCCTTCCATACATATCAACATCACAATACCAAAAAATCACCTAGTCATTCTCGTTGTGTGATATTTTATTAAGTTTTATGCACTCCTCACCCGCTCAAATATTATAAGTCTATACAATTACTGTCGGTTCCTTCACATAAAGGCCTTAATTTTATTTTATGTCCAAAACACATATAAAAAGTCCAATTATGATAAAATTACTGTTAAAATTAATATTTCATAGCCTATGTACTTCCTATTGTGTATAAAATTAAGTTATTGATTATTGCCAAAAATTGTTATTATTATTAGAATGAGGTTCTAGTCATCACAAGGTGTTACACTCAATTCCATGAGATGACTCTAACAAAATAATTATTATCATAATGACAATTTTATATTACAATTGATAGTAAATTATATCACGCAAGAATCACATACACACACAACTTCAATGCCTAAGATTCATACTTCTCAAGTATTTCAATATAGTTAAAACAAAATAAATACCCACAAACACTTATAATCATTACTTGAGATTCACACTCTCTGGATCTTATAATTAATTTAAAAATATTAGAAATATCTTACTATTTCACAATTTAATTAGAATGTGTATAAAAACTTTAATCAATACAATTTAAGAATAGAGTTTTAAAATTTCTAAAAAATAAGACAAAATGTGAGCTCAAATTGTAGTTAGCAAACTATATCTAAATAGTACAAAATTCATATGAAGTCGAAATTCGTTAAGTCTATTTTCTAAAAATGTATCCCATTTGTTTAGCAAAAATCTACAAAAATTATTAGATATAAAAAAATTAGTAAGGTCGAATCTAGAGCTTGGTTCAAAGAATTTTATTTTTCTAAATCTTTCCAAAACTAAATTAAAATGATTTTTTTCATGCTAAAGTTAACACAATTATATTTTAAAAAATGTAAAACTTATACTCAAATCCTTTTTCTAATACTCACATTAAATTTTGTCTTTTGAGCTTTTGTCGTGTTCTAACAGTCGTTCTCACTATACATTTCTCTATTTTGTAACAACTTTTAAAACTAACAATTGGAGCTAAAAAATTACTTATTATACATGATTAGAAATCTTAGAGTGTCTAGTTTAAGAATCTATAATCACATTTTAGAAAAGGTCAACACGTTAATATAGATTTACCAAAATACTAGCCATTGTTAATGACCAAAACAAAAACAAAACAACCTTTTGCATATGTCCAATCTACTCAATCTAGAACTTATCTCATAATTATTCCAAAAGAAAAGTTGTAGCCTTTTGTATCTTGTTTTATTTAAAACCAATTTCACTCAAATCCAACAGTTAGATATTTGTAAAAACTCAAAATAATGACGGGTGTTCAGATTGATTCACAAATACCACCGTTGCCTCTTCAACTTATAGCTTGAAATGAAATAGTAAAAGCTTGATTTAAATACTTAAGAAAAATTGGATAGACTCTCCTTTGTAATTGGAGAAATCTTAAAGAATTAAAAAGTCAAAAAGAAGATGAAAGAAGCTGCAATCAAACAGATTTTAAACATGTTAAAACAAAAGGAAAAACAATTTTTTAGTTCATGGAAGTTAGATACAAACCAATCAAACACTAAACACAAAATCAATGGAGGCAAACATGCAATCTTTCAGGGTTGAATCCCCTAAAGACAACCATGGTTTCAAATTTTAAACAAGGAAATTCCTCATTACCTTGGTATGTAGTAAAGTCCACTTGAGCTTTTCACACGTTTTACTCCTCAAACTTGCGATTAGTGTAACTTTTAGCATGATTGTCTGATTGATGCGTATGGTCTATCAAATTGAAATTTATGATGAGCATAATACCAAGGTGTCATTGCATGCAACTTTTAGAGGTCTCAAGTCCCATACTCAAAGCCCAACAAATTTGTCTCCTCCTCGCTTAATTCGTAAATCAAAATTGGAAGAATAATGAAAGAGGGAGTAGAATGATGGTGATCAGGGTGGTGGATGGACTTGTATGCAACCAATTACAACTTTATTTCTCTGTTTACTCTTAAATCTTCATGTTCAACAACTCCTGAGGACAAAATGTGATTTTCTATTTTGCTTGTATGTTGATTTTTAGGGGTATATATAAGCTCTCTTGGTGTTAGGTGGGGGCGATTTTGGTTCCTAGCTTGGGCGAGCTCGGATGGTTTTATGATCTTAATTACCAAGCAAGATTTAATCACTCATCAGGTAATTAGGAGTAGTTTCTACAATTAAGAGTTTTAGGTACATTGATTATGATATACATAATAAATTTTTAACATTGTCAAGTGGTTACTCAATGTTAGTATATTTTATATATTGAGTTAGATAAATGAAATTTTATGTAAAATCTATTACTTAATGTGTTACTTCGTGTGATTAGATTAACCTTAATTGCTTAATCAAATATTTTTTTTAACTAATTATTATTACTTTTATTCATATTATTATTTTATTCACTATTTTTATTTTATTCTTTTTATTATTTTTACTCCAACAATGTATATGTTTATTTTTGTTAATTTACATAGTATTATTAGAATTTTTTTTATCGCTTTAAAATTATTAAAGTATACAACCTTTGCTAATTTTAACATTTTTATTTAATTTATATCATAAATAGTTGTTTCATAAAAATTTTATTATATACTTGCAATGAATTCAATTAGCACACAAAATATTACAAACAAATAATCACAAAGAATTATATATATATATATGATTTTATAAATGTTCTTGCTTACTATTATTGAGAAACACTTATTTTATTTTTTTTAGTTATTCAATTAATCACTATCTATATTTAATTATTCAGATCACATCTTTTTATTGATTATAATGATTAATCTTCATTAAATCATAATTAAATCACTCATGTATTTACTTATTGAGTTGATATTTTTAAGGTATTATAAAATTCATTTTAAATATTAAAGGACTTAATTTAATCTTGTAAAAATAAAAGGATTAAATTAAACTAAATAAATATATCTAACAAAAAAGTAATTAAATCATTATTTTATAAAGTAAATATAAAATGAATAATAATATTTTTATAAAAAATGTTTATAATATTAAAAATACAAAACTTATTAAATAGTGAAATAATTAAAATAACTGGTAAAGTATGGTTAATATTTTTTAATTAATATTGTTAGAGAGTCTATTAACAAAGTTTTGTACAAAAGAAATTCTATTAACAAGGTTTTTAGAAAGTTAAAAAAATGGACACTTTGTTTTTTATTCCTAAACTTTTAATGATTTTTGTTTTAATTTTTAAATAATTTTTTTTACCGATTTTATTTTTTATCTTTTTCTCTATTTATGTGATTTCTTACATGATCTACTAATTTGAAGTGACACCTACATATAAATTTGATGGTGTCAAAAGAATGAGATAATATGATTTTACATTCTTAAAAAAGTTTGTAGTGTTTTAAAATTATTAATTTTTTTAAACTAACATTATTTATCATATGACTATTATATCATATTAATAATTTATAATTGTTTAACAACAATATTTTATGAAAAGGATTAAAACCAATAATGAATAACGATTGAGTGACTAACATTAATAAAAAATAATTATTAAAAAAATAAAATTAATAAAAAATTATTAAAAAACTAAAACTAAAAAATAATGATATTTAAACATTTCTAAATTATAAACATCCTATCAACATTTCTAATTTCTCTCCCTATCTCTTTTCCTATCATATTACGTTACCAATTAAATCAATTATTTATCTCTTATTCTTTCTATCTTTCTTAAGATGTTGTCCATTAATTATTTTTTAATAAATAAATTTTATAAAAATATCATAGACTAAATTTATTTTTTTCAAAAATTTGATAACGGTGATAATTATCAGCGGACACTAAAAACATACTCAATGATAAGCTTAAAGATTAGAATTGTACAAAATTTTGTTTAAAACCAGAAACAAAAATGATAAAAAAATTGATTGACGAAAAACATATTTTGAAAAAAAAATAAAAAAAATGGAAGGGAATGTCATATTTTGACTTTTGATCTAGCAAAGTCAACCTCTCAACTGCCTACAACATATTTTCACTTTTTGAGAAGAAGAAAAACATAAAACCCAAGACTTAGCAAATTTGTGTAGATTGGGAAGCAGTGACCGACCACTGAGACTAGCGTGCGCGTCAACACAGGCAAGATTTATCGACATTCGTCTCTCCAAGTAATTGGAGCAGAGTGCATTAGGCGGCGTCTTCTCTTCTCCGCTTCCATCGTTGAATCAAATCACCATTCACCAATGCATCAAAGAGATTACAACTCCACTCCATACTATCAATTCCCCCATCTCCAAAACCCAAACCAATTCCCTAACCCCAACCCTGCCACCGATCCACTCCCAAACCCTTACGCATCATCCGCACCTCCCTTCAACTCCGGTTATCCCCCTTACGCCCCAACGTATCCCGAACCTCCCTCCCCAACCTACACTCCACCCTCATACTCCTTCAATCCCTCGCATCAAACTCTCGAATCTTATTATTCACCCTACGATCAACTTCACGCGCCTCCAGCTTACCCTCTGCCTCCTATCCCCAATCCCAATGCCAATCCCAATCCCAATCCCGCGTACGATTTTGACGCCTTCGGCACCTTGAACCAGAGCCGTTCTGACTCGTACGGGAAACGACACGTCGATATTTACGGAGACGGGGTGTTTGCGTACGAAGGTGGCAAAGTGGAACCATACGGAGCGCGGGGTTCGTCGCTGAAATCGTCTTCCACTTGGTCGGCTTTCGATGATTACGGGAGGGCGATCGGTGGTGCTCCTCCCTCTGCGACGAACAAGGTTGTGAAAGCAGTGCCGAACGTGGACGTCGGTGAAAACGCGAATAGCGGGGTGCAAAAGTTTCGGGTGAAGCTGTTGCCAGAAAGTGGTGGTCAGAGCACTATGGATGTTCTCTGTCAGGTATGAGCATAATACCATTTATTGCTGGCTTTTTTGGTATATAGCTACTTTTGGCTTAAATTGCACTTGCATGTTGGTTGACAATAAGTTAGTAATATCCCTAATTGGACGAGTAATAATTAATAATCCTCCTGATACTTTATGGGAAACGTGTTCTTAAATGGAAAAGAAAATGCACTTAAACATAAGTAGTAGTATTCGATACTCTTTTCATTCATTCATTTTTAATGAATTGGAGGATTTAAAATTATTTCCAGTTCTAAGATGTATTTTTAACTATTTATTTAAAACAAAATATTTCCTATAACACAAGCAAACGCATTTTCTCTGTCGTTTTCTATTTTTAATGAAAATTAAGAAACCAAACGGGGTCTTAGGTGTATTGTGGCGACAACGAGGTTTGAATTTAGGATCTTGGCCTTAATATATTCTCACTTGTTTTCTTGAGGGAGTATAATGGCAAGCTACAGCTTTGGATTTCTAAATTTACTCCCAAAAGTATATAACTTCTAAAAGAAAATAATACTTTGACACACCCTTGGTGTGTCTACACTTAGAGAGAGATGTGAAGAAAGAACGGATAAGTGGTTGATATGATCGGTGATATGATGTGATAAGAAAAGAGACATGAGAGATATTGATGGGATATTTGTAATTAGTGGATATCAAACACCAGCACCTTTCCTAATATAATTATTTGAAAAATAAAAGAGAATATGCTAGCAGATATGGGTATTTTTAGCACTTTGATGGTTAGCATTACACTTTCATGCAGAGTCAGAACTCAGGATCCCCTAGGTATGCAGGAACCTACCTTTTCTGTGAATCTCTATCCTGATGCCATTTAGCATAATTTTTGTTATGCATTCATTAAACTGTTTGTTATTTCTCTATATCATGATGGTTGATCTGAATTAGTGATTTTGTCAATGCTAATTCTTTCAGATCGGTTTGGACGGAATTCGTATGCTGGATCCAAATACTAGTCGAACATTGAGAATATATCCTCTTGAGAACATAACAAGATGTGACGTAAGCTTGATGACTTCCTTCTTGAAAATTTGAATAGATATTTTGAAATTAATTTGTAGTCAATCTCAAAATATTTTCTAATTGAATTATGCAGAAATTCGATTCGTCTATCTTTGCATTTTGGTCAAAGAGCTCGGTGGATGTTGAGCCGAGACGAATAAGATTGCAATCCAATAGTTATACTACCAACACACTTTTGGATACAGTAACTGCCGCTACCATACAGGTATACAGAGAAATTCATCCTTCCTGTTTGCCAGTATTTACTTTGCTCTGATAAATTAGATCATTAGACCTGGAATTTTGTAAATATCTGCTGGAAGACACTGGATTTGTTTGAAGTTATCAGGGGACAAGATTTGGTTTTAGTTGCTTGCCTTCTGCAAGTTATTATGTGCAGTGTACATTCAAGGGCTTCTTTTCTTTTCTTTTTTTTGTTTTTACCTATGACATGTTTAGTATTGCCATTTGATGACATTTGTTGTATTTGGTGCCACTTACCTGCCTCGACTTTTTCTCCCTAATTGGCCTCATCATTTGTTCTTTATCTAAAAGTTAAAGATTTCAAGCACCAACTCTGAAGATATATGCATTTGTTTAGTTGCGGCTTTTTGCTTTGCATCAAAATTTGATCTGTCCTTTAAATTAAAGCGTAGTGCTGGCTTAGGCCTGGGAATTATCAACGAACATGAGTGTGATTAAGATCCAAACAATTCTCTGGATAATTTTGATTATATGTAATTTTTAAATAATATCAAGTTGAATCTTTTTATTAACAAAAGACTCTCTAATTGTGCTTTTTTGCTATTGACAGTACTAGCAAATAATGTCTGTGCCCCAAATCCACAGTAGTATCAGATTATCAGCAAGTTTTTGTTGTAGAATTGTATATTTTAGTTTTGTGGTTTTGGAGTTGTATAGAAGAAATCGTTATACGAAAAATGAAATATTGAAATACAGGGTTAATTGCATTGATTCATATGCCTTAAAACTGGCAAATTCAAATGTTTTTTTATCATGTCTCTTGTTACAGCATCTATTTCATCACTTCCTATTGACATTGTTCCTGGCCATCTCATAATTTATTTTAAATCCCTTATAAAAGTTTTCTAGTTAATATCTTCTAGTTTTTTTCTCTTGGTCCATGGACTTATCAAGTTGGACTATCAAATCATTTCTACCATGTCTCTTGCAATGATACAAAACTCATCACTTCTATTGACATTGTTCCTACTTCCTAGCTAGTTCGTTATTATTTTTAATCCTGTATAAAGATATTTTAGTTTGAATCTTTTTCTCTTTGGATCCTTGGTTACATATACTTCTCAAGTTCTTTGTAATCATTTTTCAATATTGAGGGGTAAATGTATGTTATAATCTTCTCTTGTTTTCTCAATGCAGTTCAAGGAAATGGGTGGAAGCAAGAGGCCTGCTGAATCATTGAGAACACATGAACAGCCTACAGAAAAAAAGAGAGGATTTGGTGATTGGATGAATTTGATTAAACCTGCTGACGAAGAGAAGGATCATTGGGTATCATTAGATGCAAATTATGTTTTCTTTTTCTTTTTGCCTATCCCCATACCATATTTGGCTCCTTTAATGTGAATGAGGCATTTTAAAGGATAAAGTTCAGAGATATGACTGTTGATTGAAAAAACAATGGTTGAGATTATGGTAAAATACATGCACACATAAAATAAACTATGAAGTTTTTAAATATACTATACACCATTGATTTTCCAATCAATAGTTATAATTTCACGCATTACCTTCAGAAGTGCATCCCTCATTTTAAAGGAGCCTTACCCTTCCCCCTAAATGGCTTCTAGGGCTTTAGCAGAATTTTTTTGTTGAGCTGTTTTTATTATTACTAGGATACAGTGTTATTGTATATTGCTGCTTGGTTATGATTGTTGGTGCAAGTGTGTCTTGTTGTCATTAATTTTTTCAACAAGAAAAACAACCAAGCCTTTCCCTCCACATGATGTCAGCTAGATGAATTAAATGACATCATAATGTTTTATCGTAAATTATGTCTATGGAAACTATTGACCCCAAAAATCTTCTCAATGGTTTCACCTATACTTTTTCTCAATCTTCCTTTGTCTCTGGTGTTTGGCTGCCCTCCATAATGCTGTTCCAACTTTTTCCTCTAATGCATTCGGCCTTAATCCATTTACATCTAATGTTTACTCATCCAACACAGCATTCTCGTTTTTGCTACATTGAACATTTGAGCTTATTCCATTGTTGGCCTTTTAATGCCCAATGTTTAGTCCCAGACAACATTGCAGGTTTTGTAACTATGTGGTAAAATTATTAAGCTGAGTTTGTCATAGATAACACCTGAAGCACTCTTCCAATTTATCTACCTGCTTGAACCCTGTGATTTACACCCTCCTCTATTTCTCCGTCATTCTGTATGATGGGCCCTAAATACTTAAACTGTGTGACTTGTAGTATGTTCTCAGAACTTTTATCTTTAAGCTGGGCTTGTTGTTCTTCATGCTAAACATACATTCCATATGCTTGGTGTTACTTTTACTTAAGCAAAAGCCATGAGCTTTCGAAGCTTGTTCCCATTTCTCAAATTCCCATTTATTTCCTCACTCGATTCTTCAACTTGAACTAAATCATCTTATGAAAAGCATGCATCAAAGCACTGGCTCTTGGATTTGCTCTATAAGCACGTCTAAGACCAAAACAGAGGTAAGAACTCAAAGCTAACCCTTGACCCAGCCCTATGGTTGTCGGAAAATTTGTTGTGACCCAATCTTGTTTTCTCACCATATTCATGACTCCCTTATACATATCTTCGATTGCTTAAATATTGCATATACGAACTCTATGGCCTTCCACAAAATCTGACACTGTTTCCCTTATCAATTTAATTTTTACAATGATAATGTGTTTGTTTCACTATAACCCTTGGAAAGTGGAAATTGTCTAAATATTGCTTGATCTTAATTAAAATGAAATCTTCATCAACTTAAACTGCACTCAGTTTTTCTTTTTTGCTTGTACTCAATTGGGGTTCTTATGAGGTTCAACTTATGCATAGGTCCCAGATGAAGCAGTCTCAAAATGTACAGCATGTGGAGTAGATTTTGGGGCGTTTGTTCGCAGGGTTGATCTCCTGTTTCTTTTAATTATGTTTTCTATTTTGTGTGCTTGGGTGCTAATGTTTGGTCATCTATACTTCGGACAGCATCACTGTAGGAATTGTGGGGATATTTTTTGTGACAAATGCACACGTGGTAGAATTGCTCTTACTTCTGATGAGAATGCTCAGCCAGTACGAGTTTGTGATCGATGCATGGTATGTGTAGTGGTTGTTGACTTACGTATTCTTCGCCTTCCCTTCCCATCAACTGATGCATGATCTATGTTCCCTTTGCAATTTTTGAGATTCTAATGCCTCTGGATGAAAATTTTAATACATCTTTTTTCTGTCCTTCAATGCGTCTTTTATCCTGTTTCTCTCCATTTTTCAATTGCATTAGTGTAGTCATTGCTGAAAACTGTGGAGGCTATTTTGCTATGCATTATATTTTTAAACAGTATTTTAGGAGCATTACAAATTGTGGAATGTTATACTCCTTTTCCTGTTTAGGCTGAAGTGACTCGAAGGCTGATTAATACTAAAGAGTCATCAAGTAAACCTGTGTTGCAGAGTCATGAGGATCTTGCTAAGAAACTTCAGGTAAATAATAGTGGCATGGCGTAATGTTTGATAGTGTTATTTTTATTTGCTATTAAAGGTATTAATTTGCTTTAGTTACTTAGTTAAACATACATTTGTGAGTAAGTGTCCATCAGATGGTGATTAATTTTATTGATAAATTTTTGGTAGGATGAGCTAGAAAGGAATAGAAGGATATCAGGTACGTATTGTAATCTGAGTCCAATTCTGGAGCCTGGGTTGCAAAAATTGTTGTATAGTTAGATTCATGAATTGTCAAACACGGTGACACAGATCTTAGTGAGAATCTTTTATCTGGGTGATTTAGTTAGAGTTACAGGATTTTTATATTTAAGATGGTAAGATATGAAATAATGTTCGTGGCTCATTAAGTGGCCTTGTTCACAGGCTCTAAGTCTGATGGATCTGGAAGACGAATGAAAGAAGTTGCCTGTCCTATTTGCACTGTCCATCTTCAGGTTGGAAATCCGCTGATTAATTTTGCAGGAATCTCTCCTCAGTTCACTCCCACACGTACATCATAATCATCAAAATGAAGGGCTTTTTTGTGGAATTGTTGCAGGTCCAGGTACCAAGCTCAGGTTCAGAGACTATCGAGTGTGGAGTTTGTCAGCACCCATTTCTTGTGAGTGCTCGTTGATTTGAGATCAGATTGATACAGATGAAGGTGTCAATCTAGGGGTTCGTGTGTTTTACTGTTCTATCTCTAGCACGTGAATAATTAATGAATTTTTATTTATCTTGCTTTTCTTTTTGGAGGTCTTAGCTTCGGGTGTACATGTTTTCTAGGAAAGCCGTTTCAATTTGTTTGTCCTTTTGTATAAAGTAGTTGCCGAACATACATGTATAGCCGTGTCAATTTCATTGGTTTCAAACGATATGTTAGCTCTGTCAATATTTTCGAGGATCAGTAATTGTTTGGAAGGTCAACAACTGATTTGCAACCCAAGTGATGGCAGTTACATGCCTTCTATGATGGATTAGCCGAATTTAAATAGTCGTACTATCAATGTAAAACACTACAACAGGAAACATAATGAAATTTTTAATTTATATTTTCAAATGTCGATGCCTGATGGGGTCAAAGCATTTTGAAATAGCTACAACCGACTGGGTTAACTTTTAAGAAGCTTCACAATTACAATACAACATCGCATACTTGCCCTTGAGTTAATCTTTAGTCGTGGATACATTTGTTTGCTGCACAGAACAAAGATTGAAATTCTGATGGGGAAAGAATATCAATTTGTTGACAGATTCTACAGGCAGGGAATGAATGCAATTCTGGGTGCTTTATGCTTTTGGTATGTCCTCTGAACATAAAGACAGCTGTGAAAAGGGAAAACTTCGTGCAAGTCCACAAGTCATGCTTATACTATGTTTTTCAACATTAATTTATAAAAACTAAAGATACTCGGCTCTCAAGGCTGTCTGAACCTGAGATTCAAAAGAAGCCCAAGATGTCAATAAGGATAGTGGTTTTCTCTGGTGTCGCTAAATTCACCATCCGAGCAGCAGCTGTCGATTGTTGAGGATAACCATCCAATTACAAGTTCGGGAAATGATAGCTGATTAAGGATTGAATTGCAGCAACTTTGTCCCCACAGCAAACCACTGTAACTCTTTATTTGTATGTTAAAATTCGTAATATTCTAATAACGAGTCCAATTTGTTTAAGCTTATTAAAAAAAAACACTTTTTTTAATAAAATAAATGACTTTTTATTTTTTTTGAAGTTTAAACAAACTGACTTAATCTTCTATTCCAACGCTACCTTGAAAATGGATCTAGATTGCATGCCCTCGGATTTCACACAGTTTTCGTGTATTTTATTAATTTTGTAAAGGTTGGAAAATAAAAGTAAGAGTTGAGATTCAAGTTTCTTTTTCTGTCTATGACAAAGAATCCCCATCCCTTGAAAATCACCTATGATAAGCTCTCCTGAAATTACTTACTGGCTAAGTATAGGCTTTAGCTTATTCTAAACCTAAAGATATGTTTTGTTCAGGAAGAAAGAAAAGTGTTAAGTAACATTTTTTGAGATATTTTTTTAATATATATTTTATTGTTAGTTAGAATTGATTGAAAATTTTACAAAATTAAAAAATTTTCTAAAATAAAAAATAAGATTTTTTTAAGTTGTCAAGAATCTCAATTGAATACCAACAAAATTTGTTGGCTTTAATAAAAAAATCCTAATAGTCTAAGTTAAATACTATAAGATTTTTTTTATCTTGCTTAAATGTCTTGATTGAATACCACAAGACCTTTTTATAAAAAGAAAATTAAAATTTTAATTGAGTACATCTCACTTAATTTATTATTTTTATTGATATGTGTGATTGTTGTTCAAAATATTTTATAAAAAAAATTAAATATACAATATACAAATTTTATATTTACTTTCTAGTCCATGTAAGTAATGAGTATTTTTCTTTAAAATATTGTATTATATTATTCTTTTTATATTAAGTTTTATTTTTTTTCTTTAATTTTATAAATTTTATTTTTAACCATAGTTATTAATAAAAATAATTAGAATATATATTAGGCAAAGGTTTTTCTTTTATTTTAGGATTTAATTTTGCTCTTAATTGATTTAATAGATAATTTTATTGATAGAAAGAATGTGCTTTTGTATTAAATTTAGAATGCTTTTGATTGATTTTATAAATTATTTTATTTTTATTCCTATATATCATAAACAAAGAAAAAAGGTTATATACTAATAGTATAAAATAATTTTGTGTTATTATTCAATTATAGACCAATGTGTATGATAAATTTATTAATTTTTATAGCAGTTATCTTAAAAGTTGTATTAAAATTGAATGATAATGTAAAATTATTTTATATTATCAATGCATAGTCATTAAACTATAAATTTTTATATAATTATCTTAAAAGTCATACCAAAATAAATATATGTTAGTCAATATTACAACTATTTTATTTTTAGTTTGGGTTGCTTCTCGTTGATAAACATTATAGAATTTGGATTGCTTATTTGTTTTAGTTTCGTATTCTCATTAAAGATGTAACATCTTAAATTTTTAATATAATTATTTATTATGAGATTTGGTAAATAAATATATGTATAAAAATTTATTCAAATTAAAATGATTGTGATAATATATATTGTTGGGAGTGTTTGTACTATGATGTATTAAATTAAATTTAAATAATCAAATTAAAATATAACTATTTAGTTACTATATATTAAAAGATAATAAATTAAATAATTATTTTTTCAATAATAAAATAAAAAATTATTAAGATTATTTAAAAATTACTAACAATACAAAAGATAAAGAAATATTTCGTTAACATAAGAATTATTGAGATTATTTAACAATTACAAAATAATGTGAAAGATAAAAAAAGATTTGATCAATATAATAATTATTGAGAATATTTAATAATTACAAAATAATACAAAAGATAAAATCATAAATAATGAGATAAGCGTAGATAATAAAGTAGTAGAAAGAATCATTATTAAAAATAAAATAAAGATAAAGATAAAGAAATTTTTTATTAGCTAAATCTGATAGAATTATATCTTATATAATCCACTTCAATCTTAAATCAATTATATAAGAATATGAAGCTTCTTTTTCTAGAATTACGTATGGAAAATCTTATTGCTCAAGAATTGAGAAAAAATAGAGGAAATTTTGTTAGCACAACCAATAGAGAAAAAAAAAAATGAAGAGCATGTATTAATTTGCTTCAAGAGATGAGTAAAACATTTGATTTTTTAAAACCTTTCATGTTATGGTTTCTTGAAATATAATTTTTCTCGAGACTCTTGATAAAAGAGAATTACCTGTTAAATAATTTTAAGTGTCAAGGTTTATTTTCGTCACATAATATATTTCATTATTTTATAAATTGATTCTTGTGTATTTTGTCATATATATGTATATTTATATGTTGTATTACTCCATATTACTAATCAAAATTAAAATGTTACAATATACCTATGATGTGATTTTGAGAAATATTATTAAGTGCATAAAATTATTGAATGTATGAAATTAAATAATTTATTTGGTTATCTTAATGGTATTTTGTAACTATATGTAAGTTGGTCATTATCTTTTTTAAAGGGATGACAATATATATTTTATTATGAGAAATGAATATATGATAGATACTTTCATTTAGAATGCAGAGGATATTTAAGATACTTTTATTTGAAATAGATAAAAATTTCAAATTATATAATAAAAACATCCATTTAGGATAGAAAAGAGATTTGAAATATCTCCATTTATGATGGGAAAGATAGTGAGAATTCTTTGACCACTTTTAAAAAATATGAGATTCATATCAATTCTAAGAACTAAAAAGTCTAGTAAAAGATTCTAGAAATCTCTTAATAATATTTATGAAATTGATTCTATAAAAATAAAAGAGTTAGTATGTTTGAATACCATATAGTGTCAATCCTTTTTATTGAAATAATTCTTTACTTGTATATATTATGTGAATAAATTGTGTATGTTATATGATATTGATATATTTTTTAATAAAATATAACATAATGTGTGTGATGATAGTTAAATTTAATTTGGAATCCCAATTAAAAAAGAAAAACATCAAATTTACATATAAATAATAATAAAAATACTAAATTATAAGAGCAAAACAAATCTAAATAAATTATTTTAGGATTAAAATGATCCCAATCTAACACACTTAAATTATTCATAAAAGATAATTTTAAACCT
>JAMLFT010003139.1:0-22925 GCA_026544285.1 Pachyrhizus erosus | reverse complement strand
GAAGAAAATATATAAATAGGAAAGGAAAAATATAAATTGATTTATAGGATTTTTAGAAAAATCAAAAATCAAAATAATAATTTTAAAAATTTAAAATAGAAATAAAAAGAAAAAGGAAATAAGAGAAAAGAAAAGGAAAAAATAAAAAAAGAAAAAGGTAGGCAAGGATGGGTCGAACCCAAGTCCTTTGGCTAGTAGCAAAAGGCGCTACCAGCTGGGTTAGATGTGCCAAACATGATTCTTAGCCCAAATAAAATACAAAAGACATAAAAAGAAATAAAATGAAGAAAATAAAAGTGGACTAAGAAAACATTGGGGGACGAGTTCAAAAGAACGACCTGGAGGCGAAGTGAATTATAAGAAAGCAAGGATTATCATTTGACTGTTAGGCCCATCGCTGAAAACTTATACAAATTAAAACTACTTAAGCTAACCTCCAATAGCTTAACCACCATTGAATCAGCTTACGAAGCTCTTCGTTCTTGAGCTTCCAAATTTTGATTCCTCCTTTAACCAAGTTGTGTGCCCATGCTCTGCCTCGCTTCCCTACACTTGTAACCTCGATTAAAATATTCCTAAATAAGACGATGAAATGCAATATATACAGGGTCATTCTCGCGTGAAAGAGAAAGAAGAAAAATAGAACTAAGTCGATCAAATTGAATACGAATTCTACAACTTTTCCTCCAATTCTCCTCCTAGACATGTTTGGTGAAATCTCAACTTCATTTCTGTTCAAGAAATTTGAAGAAAGGATCAATAAATTGTGTTTTTGGATTGGTTGTTAGAGTCTTGTTAGAGTTCTCAAAACCCTTGTCAAAAAAACGTTTTTAAGGGAGGAGGAGCTGTTTATTCTTCGTTTTGATTTCACAAATTTGTTCCTGATCATTTTCCTTACATAATAATACTCTTATTTAGTCAAAATAGTGAAAGAATTAGCCAAATCAAAAATTGAAATTTTTCCCAAAATTAACTCTCTGTTCAATAGAGATAATCTACTCTTAGACAATATAGGAGACCCAAGAAGAGGAGAAAGAGTGGGGAGACAGTTTGATTCATGGGGAGTAAGGAAACAGTGAGGAAGGGAGAGAGAGGAAGAAAGAGGAAGGAAGAAACAAAAGAGGAGGGAGGAAGAAGATGATTGAGGGTGAGGATAGTAAGTAGAGGGTGCAAAGAGTAAGTCAAGAAGGGGGGTGTAATTAGTAAGCAGGGGTGTGAATAGAAAAAAAACAAAAAATAAAAAATAAATTCTTTTTTAATTTTAACTTAAATAAATTGAGTTAGGATAATAAATATAACGATAGAAAGTTAAAAAGGAAAAGAAGGAAAGAAAAAAAGATGAGGAAAGAAAATAAAGACAAAAATAGTTGAAGAGAACAATTTTTCCCTTTTCTTGTTTTTCTAAATGTAATTCTTGATTAAATTTTAGCATTTAATAGTTAAAAAAAATAGAATAAAATATGAAGAAAAATAGAAAAAATAGTATGGAAAATCAAAGTCTTGGAAAAAAATCATTTTGTCCTTTAATGTCATCTTATTTTCATATGTGATATATTGTTTGAAATTTTCTTTAATTATAATTTTGTTGTTCCTACATTATCTATTGATGTTTTATTGCTTATATGGATAGGAGAGGGGAAGCTTTATTACCTATATTGATAGTAGAGGAATTTATTAGATATTGATAATTATCTCAATTAGACATAAAATTATAGAAATAACTCTAGGATAGATGATGAATTGGGAATTTACTTAGACAAAAAATGAATAAAACTAGAGTTAGTTATTTAAAAGTGAGAATGAAATAGAGTTGTTGCAAGACTACACTAATGAAATGAAAGTCAGTATCAAGAAAGCTTGATGATTAGAGAAGAAGAGAGTAGAATGAATTAGAATCTCTAATGAGTGAGAAATAAGAATGGAGATTGCAGGGGTTGACCACAAAAGGTACTTGAGGAATGTACGCAAGCTCTGGTGAGTCCTTGGGGATAGATAGGGTGCCAAGTTGTGAACCATTCAAAGTGAAAAGGGTGTCATGGAATTGGTTTGACGTCCTCGACAAAGCAAAGCATTCTCAAGATTCGATTGAGAGTATCCTAGACCTATTACTAAAAAGGATATGTACTCTCGATCATCAATCCAAAATGAAAATTTGGACTATTGTTGACACGTTCGTGTAAGTCTTCCTGGAGCTAGTAGTATTTGGAGGCTATAAAAAGCCTTAAACGAGTAGAATCCTTATTTAGGCACACTACCGTGAAGTGAGAGTTTGCGATAGCTAGAAATTATTTATACTTGTATATGTATGTTTAATGATATATGGATCACTCCTACAACACCCCACAATTCAGATACATATAGCCGACGAGTTTCAACTCCTATTTCACTTGACGTTAATACCCTTGGAGGGTCAATGGACTCATGATTTGACTATTGGAGATAACACTTTCATGAACTATGTCAGATTCACATTCAACCTCTAAACATCATAGTCCCATGACAATTCTATCATATAGATATTCTAATAGTATTATCTCAGACCCAACCTCCTAGATATATGGGGGTACCACTAAACATTCCAATAGCTCCTCAATGCGCTTAACCACCTTCACATCAAAACTTGTTTATAGGTTCAATTCCAACTAGAAGAGGGGAATCCTCAAAAGAAGAAGATCCCTCTAAACGTTCTGACTAGGAACATCGGAAGGGAATAAATGCAGTTATTTGTTACCCTCAATTTTAATGTTTTGAATATTAAACAAATATTTTGGGATACGTAATATATATAGTTATGTCTAATTTTTTTGTATAAGATAATATGAGTCATTATATAATTAAATTTAAGTTGTTGAAAAGAAATGGTGATATTTAGGTTTCTCTTAAATTGTAACCCTTGGTGAAAATTTAGTTCTAAAAACAAAAATTTACTTGAATTAAAATAACTAAAAAGATTTTCTCAAATTGAAATTAATGACAAAGAGCATTACAAATGTCTCTATCGATGAGTCTATATCATCTACTGGTGTCAAGGTGAAATGAATATGACCTACAAAGTGATCTACGCCCTTGACCACGTCTTGAGTCTATCTCTCGCCATAATAATCTATTTGCAAGTAGTGTTGAGGCTTTGCCAGATGTGTTTGTCCTTAAAATGAAAAAGAAAGGAATAAGTCTTCCTGCTTCATCAAGAAACACACAGACAATTCAAGAAAGACTCACATAGACGATCAACCACACTCATGTGGTTGCCTAATTCTCTCACTCGGAGCATTAAAAATGTTAGTACCTAATTCTTAAAATATTTTCCACACTAGTCAACTACAATTGAAACTTCCAAAACTCAATGATCATATGAATTTATGGAGGTTTGGATGGATATTGGGAGGACACCCTTCACTATAGTACAATAGCGGACTTTCACTAATAAGGATAATGGCATCATGCTCTATCGGGATTACTAAGTTGGCTTATGACAGTTTCACCACTCAGTGCCATACCCCAAGGACGATCATGCCTCATAATTCACTTCTCAAAATACTAATTTGTAACCATATGTTCTCTAAGGGCTGACTCCTCAACAACTCATCCTCACCGGGATTGTCATTTTTCTTTCCCTATAGAAGAGGTTTTGCTAGTAAAGGTACCGAGTGTAAGAAATTGACACATGACCCTCGAGATCTCACCTTAAGTATAAAATGTTTCATTATGGAGGACTTCTACATCCTTTAACTTAACTTAGTGGAAAATGATATGCATAGAAAATCCATATCTAGAACATTTCACACGACTCTCTTATTCTTATAGTTTCAACATTTTGCCTCATACTCATGTTTATCAATTCATTCTCGCAATAGGATTTCGAACCACGTAGTGTTGCATCGCGACTGATCCACCACGCAAGTGAAAACAATATCTACTACTCTTTTATTAAGTTTTATGCATATCTTATCTCTTAGTTTTATAATATTTACTCTCTTAAGTTTTATGAAGGTCAGTATATTAGAAATAATATATATTCCTAATTCACACTTTTTTCATTAAGGTTTTAATATTTTCCTCGTTGTCTAAAAATGACTAATACTAAAACTAAGTTATAGTCATCATAGTTTCCTCATTATAGGTTTTTGTGACCACATAAAGAGTAATGTTATATTTATAGTGTTTCTCAAAACACACAATAAGTTCATAAACAATTTAATGATGTAAGAACATCAATTTATCAAAAAATTTGTCATACATAAATTTAGACAATTACATTCAACAAATGAATTCACACACATAAACAACTATCCAAAATTCACACTTTTTGGGGTCTCAAAACCCAAGGCCATAAAACAAAATATATTGTTTATGCTATGCATGATATCATGTCATTTAATTTTAAGAAAACTAATTAAGTTTTTAAAAATAAAAAAAAATACTAAAAGAAACTTTCTTTATTTTGTCTTCCAAAAAAGGACAAAAAATTCACCAAAAATTTATATACCAATAAATTTTTAAAGTATGACATTTTTAAATACAAACAAAGGTTTTTGAATGTATTTTTTTGGAAAGGTATAACACATCACACGTAAAAATCTACTAAAATTTCTAAAATTAAAACAATGTAAATGCTCAAATGTTTTTCAAAACAACATTGGTTAAATATTTACCCTTTTTTGGACATTCCCAATATTATTTTTGATTAGTTCTTTTTCTAACACATTGTCAACACGATTATCTTTCCAAAGAGATAAAATTCACTTTTTAATTCAATATGTACAATTTTTGGTAAATGTTTTACTACAACACTTTTTTGACCAAAAATTCATTAAAACTAAAAGAAAACGTAAAAAAAAATAAAATTCTTGAGTTATTTTTCAAAGCCTCATGGAGGTATTTTTTTAATAGTAACCTTTCTTTCTCTAACCTTATTGAGTTATTGAATAAGTGCAATGTTTATTTTACATATCAATTTTATTTAGTTGACTTTGAATTTCTAAATATTCCTAATTATCTTGTCCTATTTTCTAGATAAATATGTCATTTGCGTGTTTTTTGTGATGAAAAACAAGCACGAGGTAAACAAGAGTAATTCAACAATAAACATTCTTCATTGAGGAATGTCTTGAAATATGTTTTAAAGCATAAAAATCAAGGTTTTCAATTTTGAAGTTAATGCCACATTATCCTGTTAGAAGACAAAAACTAATTTTTGTTGTTTGTTGGACTATACATTATTTTATCATAATGCAACATAACAAATATATATTTGTTTTACCATTAATATGTATGCTAGTTAAGTTATTGAAATGACATAAGTTTGAAAACTATTACAAATTAGATGTGAAAAAACCATAATATATCATGAAAGGATTGTTGTGATTGTTATTTTTAAAAAATTAATGATACTAATTATATTTATTTTGTTTGTGAGACTTAAAATGTAATGTTAGTTATATTTTTATTTATCTATTTATTTATTTTTGTGAAAAGAATACAATGATGTTAATATTATTGAAGATATATATTATAAATTTATTAATCATTTTTTTTTATAAACTCTATACCCAAATCATTTCATAAGATTTAATTGAAAATAATTAAATCAACACATTTTTTAATATTTTCATTTTTTATAAACAAAAATGAAAAAGTCAAACCAAATATGTTGTCTAAATTTAAAATTTCAAAAATGAAAATTATTTTCAAAAAATAAAAATATGAAACATTTTTTCAAATCAAACAGCCCTAATATTTCTAAATTTAAATTTTTGACAAATTAAAAAATTTCTCCATAGCAAACCCCCCTTAAATATAACTATAACAAATGTGAATATTATTACAATGCATAACAATTTATAGTTAAACAATAACACAAAACTTTTTATTCCATTAATATATTTTAATTAATTTTAAAAATTATTTATTTAATCTTTATAATTATATAAATTTTATTTTTTATTTTTATATTTAAAAGTTATTCATTTTAATTTCTATATAAACATTATTAAAAAATTTTTAGTTCTTATCATTATACAAAATTCATCTTTTAGTTTTTCTTATTCTGTGACTTAATAGATTAAAAAAATATTTATATAAAAATTAAAAATAATGATCTCTAAGTAAAAGAATTAAAAGATAAAATTTATCCAATTATATAAATTAAATGAGTAATTTTTTAAAAAAATTATCAAATTTTACATATTAATGTTATTTTTATTTGCCAAAAAAGAAAAGCCATCCATTCTCCTTGTCCACTTCTTTCAGACCAAAAATACAAAAAAATAAAAATAAAAATATCAAAACAAAAGTGAAACACGTAACCATGTTCGCTTCATTCCGGTCTCAACCGAATATTCGAAATCCTCCGCCTCTTCTCCGGAACCCCAAGCATTCCTTTTCTTCCTTTTCGCGCAAAACGAAATTAGAAAAACACTTTCCCTCCGAAACCGCCACAAAACAAAGCGACTTCACGGTTCCCGCCAAAACCGATGCTAGGGTTCACTCTCCCGCTTCAGCTTCGCTGCTGCCACCTTCCCCAACAACCGCCACTTCCTAACCAGATTTCGCCCAAACCCTTCTACCCACCCATTGTTCCTTCTCTCCCTCGTCCCCGAACCGGTCCCGGTCTGCACGCGAGTTTTCCGGTCGGGTCCGGTCCGGTTTTTTCGGAGGATGAGCTGGACGTGGAGCTGGGGCGGCTCTTGGCCCTGCTGCCGGAGGAGATGCGGCGGCGCGTGAGTGACCACCCTGAACTGCCGCAGCTGATCGAGGTGGTGATGGATTTGGGCCGGCAACCGCTCGCGAGGTTTCCGTCCGGCGATTTTGTGATATCGAAGTATCCTATCACGGTTCAGGATATCGAGCACGCCACTGCTCAGGTATTGGAAGAATAAGCTATCAATTCATCCTTAAATATTTCTCTCTATCTCTAAAGTAAAACAAAGGGCTCAGTTTCTAGTTCTTCAAATCACTATATGAATTGCTTAATCCCTGCTGACGGATTATTGGCGTTTATATGTATAATTTAATTTATAGCGATTTCTATTGCAGAAAAGTCTAAAATAATATTTTACAAATTTAAGTGACTAAAAAAATGTATATTTTAACTTGGAGACTAAAAACATACTTTTGTCTTAAAAGAAAATATACAAGTCACTCCTCATGTATTAGAAATCAGGCTAAGTAGTCTCCCAAAGTATTGGAAAATCCTTAAAATTAGTCCTTTAAAGCTATTAAAATATAGGGTCAATTATTCATTTGGTTCCTATAATTACAAAAATTTTATCTTTTAGTCCCTATACATATCATTATAATCCCTTTTAGTATCTTTTAGTCCTTGCCTAACATGGACCAAGGGAATCAAAAATGATATGGATAGGGATTTAAAAGGGATGTTTTTAAGTATAAAGATTACAAGAAAAAGTTTTTATAATTATATGAATCAAATGAGTAATTAAACCTAAAATCTATCAACTTTTGGTTATGGATATTTGATATTTAGACACTATTTTTATAGTTTCATTATTTTAAGGACTACTTAGGAGAGAAGGTAAACAGTTGAGGGATCAAATTGATGATTTATTCAGTGTTAGAATCATGTTTTTTTTTTTAAGAATCATGTTACTGTTCAATGTGGTGTTTGTTTCTGTTTATTGATTTTTGCTTTCTCCTTTGGGAAGAAAGTTCGTAATTAGAGCAAAGTATGAAACACTTTTTTTTTAGAGGAAAGGGAATTGAAAAGTCTTGTTTTGTTTGCTTTTTCTTTTTTTATAAGAATTGGTACGTTCGGTTTTGTTTATTTGAGGATATTTCTATAAGGACTTTTAGGGTAATTTAATGTTAATTAGGCCATGGAAACAAATATCTGAAGTTGATCTAAATTTTTTTTATGATAGGAAGTGCTTGGTGTAAAACCAATTTGATCCAATAATTGGTTTTGTTTGGATGATTTTGTGACAGACACTAACCAATCCAAACCATAGATGTTATTATGAGGATTTAGATACTCTGATTTTCCTTGAAAAGGTTACCAAGTTATGATTTGAGAAAGATATTGAGCCAATTTAGATAAACTTTTCAATAAACAATTGTTGAAAAATAGCTTATGCATCTCAAGTCTGAACTTTTTCATAAGCTCTCTTATCTAACTTTTCCATAAGTTGTTTTAACCTATGTGAGAAATGTGGTTTATTTTACCTCCTTAATTCTTTTCATTTTCTTCTATAAGTATGTGGTTAGAAGTTTATTCAAACTGTACCATAAACTGTCTGTGGGTAATAGTTGATCCCTTCAAAGAAAAAAATATATTTCTCAGTCAGAAGTTCCATAGTTTCAAATTGTGGAATGCATTGGGTTGTGGCTGCGATATTGCAGTTGTGGTAGTACCTGCAACTGCATCACACTACAGTTGCAATAGTTGCAAGCCTGCAATGCAATAGCATTAAAGCTGCAATGAACCACATCAAACATTGCAACATACCCCATCTGTTCAATTCATTTTTTTTCTTTTAAAATAAAAGACTTTCATGCCCCCATGTGAACTCTAAAGTATAAGATGTCTTAAAAATGAATAAAAATTTATACAATATTATAAATAAAAGTATATAAATAATTACAATTAATTATTATAGTGTTTTTTTGTGAAGATACAATTGCTTTGTGCTATAATGGCTGCAATTCAGGTCACTATGAGACCTTCTCAGAATGAGACAGTGACACTCATGTTCTTCAGCAAAGGAAAAGGAACAGAATGTTCATGGACATGTGCTTGTGCTTGGGCAAGTATATCTCAACAATTAGTTTATCTTAGACATTATTTATAATCTTCATGTACCCCTAAGGAGTAGTTGGGGTGTGTCAGAGTATATGTTAATAAGGTATATAGTTTTACTGTAGACCTGTAGTAGGTGATCCTTTGTACTCAGTTAGTTACAAGTTAGTTGTAAGTCTTAGTGCTGAGTCAGCACTTTAGATGGCTTCTCAAAGACTCTTCTCAAAGTCTCAACTCTATAAATATGTACTTCATCATTTCTCTAATTGACCAATAATAATCTTCAGATTTGTTTCATTTTCTCTCAAATCACAAACTCTTTTGGGGTGTGTGAATTTGATCGTAATCCCCATGTTCAAATTGTGGTGACAACTCCCAATGTATCCAAAAAAAATGTAATTATCTACTGCTTCTTAGAAGCATGGATGAGGAAACTGGAAAGTGAAAGAGATGGGTTTTCTGGATTGGACTAGAACCATAGCCCTGTAAGATTCTAATGCTTGATTGATCATGGAACGATTTAACTATTTATAACTGTCAATTCATGAGAGAGCAACCTCATGCAGGTTGGTGACTTTGCTGTTGATAATCGAGCAGGAATCAGCAGGACATTGCATCGGATTAGTGCCATCAGAAATCGTAAGGGCACAATTATTGGTCTAACTTGTCGATTTGGAAGGGCAATTTCAGGAAGTGCTAAGTTGTTGCAAGATTTGATTCAAGATGGGGCTTCTTTGTTGCTAATTGGGCCTCCAGGGGTAGGCAAAACAACAATTATTAGGTCAGTGATTGTTTTGTCCTATGCTAAAAACTGAGCTAGATATACATGAAATAGTTACCTCACTAAAGTGTACATATATTATGCTTCTTCCTGTTCTTGAATGTTGCCGGAGTGGGTTCTACTTCTATCCTTTTCTCATTAGCAAACTATGCTTATGGAAAGCACGAATTTTCTTAGAGAATATGATGTTTTATGGTTGATGCTTTTCATCTCTAATTTGGCTGTAAAATTTCTCTCTCTCTCTTCATGCTTCCACTTTTGTCCAGTTAAATTTTTTATTCAGAATTAAGAACCCTGACTTCTGCAGTTTACCTTTTTCTCCATGACCTTTTTGGGTCTTTAACAAAAAGTAGTATCTTGATGTTTCGCTGTTTTTTGGCAATGCTTTAATTATGTACCTGCTAACTTCATAAAACAGGGAATTGTTAGGATGTATTATTATTATACATTTTTTCCCTTTGGAATTGAACAGTGTATTTTATTCTATATTTCAGGGAAATAGCTAGAATGCTAGCAAATGATTACCAGAAGCGTGTGATGATTGTTGACACCTCGAATGAAATTGGGGGTGATGGTGATATACCTCATGCTGGAATAGGCAACGCTCGACGTATGCAAGTCCCCAACTCTGACATGCAACATAAGGTGCTAACTGCAATTGCTTGCTGGAGCTTAGCGTCTTTTTTCTTTATGTTGAAAGTGTAATTATACTATCATTGGTGACTTAGAATATTTCTGAGAGCAATTGGAGCTTATTCTACCCTTTTCCAATGCATGATCTTCAAAGTATTATAGAAAGACTCGAGGAGAATTCTTGGTCATTTAAAATAAAAGTGATATAAGATTTATTTGAGAAATCAACAAATATTTTATTTGGTAGGTTAGGGTTCTCGGATAAAATTATGATACTTCCATTTGGGCATATACCAATTTAAACATTGAGGTTTATCTTTTCCTGAGGACTAGTTGGACATTAAAGTTTAGTATAAAAACTTCATTAGAACCACTCCAGAATTAGTTTTGAACTTAAGAAATTTGCATATCTTTACACCAATGAAAGGAATTACTTTTGGATGACAAGCATAAAATGCATTCTTTCAAAAGTAATTATTCCAATTCACATTCTACTCAAATAATTTTACCCGTATTGCAAAGATGCACTATGCTTTTCATGCCATGTAATATATAATAGAATATATGCTGTTTGTGGAAAGCAAACAAACAGAAGAATTTGGAGTGATAATTCTTTGTGGAGTTCTGTTCATTCAATTCCTTGTATTTTACCTTTCCTTCTTATTTCCATTAGGGCATCCCAAAAAGTAGTTCTTTTGGTTTGAAAGTTATGTTTAGTAGTCATACTCTGACCACATTTCTATGTTTATTGTACGGAATTATTCAGGTATTGATAGAAGCAGTTGAAAACCACATGCCACAAGTGATCGTAATTGATGAGATTGGTACGAAACTTGAAGCAATAGCTGCAAGCACAATCGCACAACGTGGGATTCAGCTTGTTGCCACTGCTCACGGAATCACAATTGAGAATCTGATAATGAATCCTTCATTAGAGATGCTTGTTGGAGGAATACAGGTGAGGTATACCTATATCTTAAGCAGGATGCTAAGTTGATTTCTTGTATATCACAATTCACTTAGATTTAGCTCATCTTTTAAAATGATTGTTCAGAAAAATAATAATTTTTTAAAGCCTTCTCAAAATGCTACTAGAAAAAAATTATTTCCTAAAAATAAGCTAATAAAAATTTACTTAGTATTTGAACTTTTGTTGTGATCTAATGTGGCCATATCAGCATATCCTTGAGGGAACACTCTGTTGTGTACTGAGTATTCCATATTGGAGGTCCTTGATGAGAATTTTATTTGCAATTGTTCAGTGAAATTATGGGAGGGAACAGTATGACCTTTAATGTGTTTGCGTAGCCCCTAATGGATTAATGGCACAACAATGAAAATGACACGGTGCTGGCAGTGTTTGATTACTTTAAATCAGAGTTGTCTGCTGTTAGATATCAGTATCAACGTAAGCCAATTATCCCAAAGGTTTAGGTTGTTAGGTTAAATACACGAGGATTTTATATGATGTCTTTAACAATTACAAACTTATTGCACTGGTACAGGAAGTGAATTGTAGCATGATTCAAATAATATGTTTATGTTTTTTCCTCCGCATCATGTTCTAATAATTTAATTTACAATCACCAGGAGCATCTAAAGTTGTGGGCATATTTATTCTTTTTGGTTATTAAACTATATTATTCTTTTTTAGAGCGTGACACTAGGGGATGAAGAGGCCAGTCGCAGGGGTGTTCAGAAGACAGTACTGGAGAGGAAAGGCCCATCTACATTTAGTTGTGGAGTGGAGATTATTTCAAAGACAGAGTTGCGCATTCACCGAAGCCTTGAAGCAACTGTAGATGCTATTCTTTCTGGTATGCTGCCACTCTGGTAAAATAAATGGTTTCAGTGGATTGATATATGACTTTGTGCTGTTCGGTTGTAGGTCGTTTTCCAAATGTAGAAATACGGAAGATGAAGTCTCAAGAACAGGAAGAGATTTTACAAGATGGACCTGTTAGAGACAGTTCTCTTCAAAAGAATGGTGAAATTATGTTTGAAGAAGCTACAAAGGGGACTGATGGCCAAACCAGCCAAAATGAATCACTTTTGAAGTTGCCTATTGACTTGGTAGAAGATTCCTGGGAGCATAAATTTTCACTTAACCTGTTTTGTTATGGGGTAAGATATTGTTACCCAACAACTGCAAGCCTAAGACAAATGCATGAGATAAACATTATTATTATCACAAAGATAACTCGTGTTATGATCCTTGTCTGCTGCATGTTTTTTAATTTTCATGATGCTATTTAGAGCTATGATACAAGTTTGAAGCCTTTTTCTTTAATCCATATAAAGAAAATTTGAGCTCGACTTTGAATTTTTTGGCAAGGTAATTGACCTAAATGACATGCAATGGACCATTGGATCAGTTTTGCTTCATGAAACAATGGACTGAAATTCATTCATTTCTTCACTTACCAATTACCCTCCTTTCATGTTACTCATTAGCCCCCACCTCCATTAAATATCCATTTAATTTGTTTGTAATAATTTATTTTCATCTTTCTACCAATGCACTAGAATTTTAAGGTAAAGATATTTGAAAGATGCGGGTATCATCCCATTCCCTCTTAAATCTATATTGATATTTCAGTAGATTTCAATTCATGTATCATTCTATATTTTGCCATAAATTGTTGTTCTCCTCAAAATTTAGGTCACCATTAAGGACAAATAGTTTCAAACATTTGTGGATCACTTTGTGTGAAAATGTAAAGAAAGAAGAAAAAGGAAAAGGAAAAGCAATGAAAGGGCAAGGGGGAGAAAGGACATCTAAAAGGGGGAAAAAAGCAGTAACATGCTTCAATTGGAAAGTGAGTGTGTGAGCTAGTGATAGAGAAAGAGGAAAATAAAATGTAAGAAGTACCAAGTTAAACTGAAATGTTACTTACATGCTTAAGTTTCTTTCTCCCATTTAATATTTTTGGTGCTTTTCACTTTTGATTATAAGTTAACAGAGTTGACAATTAGATAAACTCTGTTTGTTGTAAGTCAAAAATAACTCCTGTAATCCTAGGCAGTATTGAGTTCACAGAATAGTTGGTCAAGCAAAGCAATGAATATTGCAATCTTTTTTTGTTTTCTATATTTTGCCATTGACTGTTTAACTTACAGAATGGTCAGTAATTCTAGATTTTAGAGGCAACTGTTATTCAAGGGATTAAGCAGTTGAAAATGAATGATGCCACCATTCAACTGACTGATAATATTAGTGAAGCAAATGCTTTACTTGCCTTGCAATCCAAGCTTAAAAAGAATCCAGGGATCCAGGCTGCTGCTAAATCTCATGATATTCCCATTTATGTGACAAAGGTAATAATTTTCTAAAATTGTGTTTGTAGTTAAACAGCTATACTTCTTCAATACTTTTGCTAAACAATATTCTTTTTGCCTTCTAGACCAGTTCTTTGGAGCATGTAACAAAAGCCATGCGGGCATTAGTAAGTGACCATGAAGATGGTATAAAGGATTCTGAACTAACGGACAAGATAAAATCATCAGAGATGATTGATGCTCTGGAGGTAATATAAATATTGTAGTTTTAACATTTCATTCCTTTTCTATTTTGGTTTTTGGTTGAGGGAACCGATTCATGCTCAAAACCATTAAGCTGTCTAAGAAATACATAGCTCAAGTCCTAAATTTATCTCTAGACACATGGAAATGGATTCAGAAACAGCCATTTTAGCTGTCTGGATTCTGGAATCAGCATAATATTTGCATTATTGCTTTACTGTGGTATCTTCACTGTTTCTTACCAAGAAATATAGTGGATATCCAAATTAAGTATTACTTAAAAATTGTATGTTACGATGAAAATTAGCAGTAAAATGTAGTAATGGAAATTATTTGAAGAGGTAAAATGTATTTTCTTTTGTGGCTCTTGGTGGTAATATAAATAATTTATTTATTGTGATACTTGAGAATATGATAGCAAGGCTGATGGCCTGAGTTGCAGTTTAGGTGACTTTAATATGGCAATGGAGTAAAGAAAATTGACTGAGGTAGAAACAATAGATGCAGTATGATCAATGTAATTGTGGTGAATGAACATGAATGACAATAGCTAAGATTTAGGTAGGATAGTAGGGTTTTTGTGCCTGTTGAAAATTGTCATATATTCTGATTTATTAATAATTGTAGTTTATTGACACATAATCTTTGATTTAGAGAAAATAAAATATTATTTATTTATGTATAATTAATGTAATTAGTCTATATAAACATGTATTCGCTGTGGATTCAAATATACGGTTCTCAGTTAATTATTTTTCTGTTTCTTTTATTTTAACATGGTATATAGAATTTGACAAAGTGATCTCGAGAATCGTGCCTATCTAGTAGATCTACTGTTCTTGGATATAACTGTTTGACAAACCATGTATAATTCTGGTTTGTTTCTTCCTTCATCAGCTTCTTTCTGACAGCCTTTGACATTTTCAGCAACTTTTCCGATCACTTTTGTCACTATCAATAACTTTTTTGGTGATTGTTTGTGTTGCTACTAGTTCACCCTTTTGCTTGCTACTCATTTTGTGGCAAAGAACTTTTCAGTCATTGCCTCCTGCTATTGGCCACTACCATGTTGTCAATGGGTTTTTCAGTGAGACCATTATCATGATAATAATCTTTTGATCTATCTATCTCTAAGATGCACTGGACCTATCTTTGTACTAGATGCATTGGTCCCTTCTTTGTCCCAAATGCACTAATCTCATGTGTCTTAGATGCACTAGTCCTATTTTTGTCCAAGGTGCACTAGTCCCAACTATGTCCCAGATGCATTGGTTTTGTTTCTATCCTAGAAGCAGTAGACCTTGTTTTAAGTTTATATAATTTGGGTCTCTAACATTATTGATTTGAAGCTTTCCAATGTTCTTTCAATAAGAATGGACCATATTTTCTTGTCATTAATTTTCTCTCTTATTGATGATAATTCCAATTATCTGGCCAAGTTATTTTCTAGCATTTTTCTCTAGTTTCTCCAGCATCTTTGAGTTGTTTTTCAAATTATTTTTTTTTGGTGAAACTCAATTATTTTTTGTTTTCTATTTACTGGAAAAAAATGATTTTCTTGTAACAAGTTGACAGCCTAGTAAGTTTTATCTTAAAGAAGAGTGTTGAAAATTAGAATATAATATTCTGATTCATTAATAATTGTTTATAGAGACATGTTTGATTTAGAGAAAACAAAATATCCTCTATTTATATATAATTAATGTAATTAATCTATATAAACACGGATCTATTGTTTATTCAAACACAATTCTCAATTAATTATCATCCCTCTAGTTCTTTTATTTTAGTAGTGTCTATACCCGAAATCAAGACCTGAACCCAAGACCCATAATCATTTGATTGATAAAAACTGTATCCTTTGCAAGTAATATTTGTGATTACCTATTGGATTTGTTCCAAATTGCTGTCTTTACAAAGGAGAGAGCTAAAGTGATGGTAATGGTAGCAATAACCTTGTTGCACATTGGTGTTGCCATGCTTATTTGAGTTTGTGGCCATGGTGGTAGAAATGATAATAAATGGCCACGCTAGTCTTAATAAGGTCATTTCGACATAATTGACAATGTGTGGAGGTGATGGTTATGTGGTAAACATGGCTGTCCTTTACTGGTAGTTCTTCATGGTGTAAAATCACTTGTCTTATCAAATTGGAGAAAAATTTGACTGAATCTACTGGTAGTTATTGCTGAATTTTACTGGGACACAAAATTGGGACATTTCAACCTCCCTCCCCCCTTAGTCCCACCTCTCTTACCCCATATTCAATATTTTTTTTTTCATTTGTAAGTTTCATATTTTTCTTCTGTCTAACTAATATTTGATGATCATGAGAATCTAGCTTAGTTGGTTGAATAAGGTGCATGAGTTAATCTTCTGTTATCTGTCTTTGACTTTTATGGATAAAAAAAACAAATATTTGATTATTGATTACTGATATTATGGCATGGATGAAGTAGAAATGAATAAATACCATTGCCAAAAAATTTTGCTGCATTCAGCTAAACATGCGTTCCGTATTTTACAACTGAAATTCAATACTTCAATTGACGAGACTCACGAATGGTTGGCATAATCTGTTTTTGGATATTTCAGGAGGCACGAATGGCTATAGAGCATACAGTGATTTCAAGGGGAGAACCTGTGGATCTACTCCCAAGATCATCTCACATAATATCTCATCAGCTGGAACTTGTTCGTAAATACCAACTAGAAACAAGAAGAATCAGTGGGGATTCAGGTGTGCATCTGCTCATACTTCCATCCCATTATGGAATGGATGAAGTAAAACCTACTGAAACTTCTAAAGTCGTTAGTGAATTAGATGATTTTGCCTCCAATGGCAGTGTGAATGGCTCATTCAACAGCTTGAATAGATTGCCCCTGCTACCCGATTTGTAACTAGGTTCACTTAATTGTATACTCATGATCTGTCAAAAAAAAAAAAAAAATTGTATACTCATGATTAATGAAAGATTAGATATAGACTCTTATGTTGCAAAGGTGTTATATAGTTGTACAAGTCATATAATTTTTAAACATGTAGAAAAACATTTATTTTAATGCTTTTTTAAGCATAAAACAATAAATTGTTTAACATACCAATATGATGTCAATGATGTGTTATTATTTCATTTTTATAGAATAATATTGTGATTTTACTTTATCAAGAGCGCTATGAATTTTGTTTTCCTAGAATGTTATTATTGTTGAAAATAAGAAATAAAATATTTAGGCACAATATATTTGATTTAAAGGATATTATATTTTTTTTAATTTAAAAGATATTATTTTATATTTGATTTAGAAGAAATTATATCTTTTTTAATTTATTCTAATCAATCTTTTTTTGTATAAGTACTCATGTGTTGTGTTTATACATATGATTTTTCTGTGTTTACACATGATTTTTCTTTCATATTTTTGTTTTTTTTAACATGTTATCAAAAATCTCTTGACAACTGTTTGTTTGGTGGATCTACTGTCTTTGGAGATAAATGTTTGATAAACTATGTATAACTCTAATTTGTCCTTTTGCTTATCGCTTATTTTTTGGCAAAGAAATTTTTTTATTTGTCACTTTCTATTGTTAGTTACTATTATGTTGTCAACAAGTTTTTCGACAAAACCATAATCATTATGGTTAGAATCATAAAATGCATTAGTCTGTGTTTGTCTTAAGTACACTAGTTTTAACTATGTTTTTAGATACATTGTTTTTGTTTATGTCCTAGAAGCATTAGACTTTGTTTCAAATTTGAATAATTTAGGTCTCCAAGATTGTTGTTTTGAAGCTTCCAAATGTTATTTTAATAAGAACTCACCTTGATTTACTTGTCATGAATTTTCTCTCATGTTGATGATGATTCTAGCTATTTGGTTAAACTATTTTTTTAGCATTTTTCTTCACCTTCTCAATCATTCCTGAGTTATTTTTTAAACTATTATTTTTTTGATGGAATTTAATTTTTATGTTTTTTATTTATTTATTAAAAATAAATTATTTTTTTATAACAAGCTGAGAACATGGTAAGCTCCAACTTGAGGAGAAATGTTAAAAATAATAAAAAAAGTATTTAAGCATAATATATTTAATTTAAAGGATATTATATTATCTTTAATTTTTTTTAAAATATATTATCTTTGATTTATAAGATATTATCTTATCTTTAATTTAAAAAAATTATATCTTTTTTAATTTATTATAATCATTTTTTTATTTATATAAATATACATCTATATTATGTTTATATACACGATTCTTCTTTTATATTTTTATTTTTTCTCTTTTATTTTAACAATTGTTATATTTAATTGTTGTCTAACATAGTATATGAAATAACAATCGTGTTAAATGTATCTATTTTCTATATAATAAAAGTCTTCCACATATCAATTACTCAGTTATTTGTTTTTCCGCACAAACACTCACATTAATTTTTTATTTAATTTAATTTTAAAACAAAAAAAGAAAAACTTTTTTTTTTCATTAGTATTTATGTCACTCACTGTCTCTGCACATTCATATTATTCATTCTCACCATAAAGTTTGGGAGGGTAACGGGCAAGTATCTATTTATTTTTATTTTATCATGTTTTTTCTTTTTAATAAGTGGTGTTTCTTGTTCTTTTAAGAGAAGTAGAATTCAATATTCATTTTTTCTCTTTTTTTTTTTTTTCATTTTTTCAATTTCTTTCTTCTGTTTTCTTTCTTCCTTTTTGTTTTTATTTTCAATTTCTTAATCATAACAATAAACAAACCATTATTTAAATTAAAGAAGAATCGTTCTGTTTGTTTGTGGGATATTTAATTTTTCTTAAAATATTTAATATAATAATATATTCAATATTATCTAATAATATGTTATAATTTTATTAAATGAATGAAAAATTTACATAATTACTTATTAAAACTAATTACTATTTAATTAACTAAATTTATTTTTATTTTGAAATTTTATAAAAGAAATTTGTATGAAATCATTTTGAATAAAGTGTATAATTTTTAAAGTAGAATTTTATTAAATGTTCATGGATACTAGAGCAGGTAATCATTAGCTGAAACTCGAAATTTTTTTAACATTTGCATGTATCTATAAGTATTTAATAAAAAATATTTAAAAATATAATATAATTATAATTTTTTTTAGTTTAAAAATCTAATTTTGCTAACAAATTTCCAAAATTCTAAAAATATTTATATTTTAATTAATAACAAATACTAGTGAGTAATTATGTACTCGTCCTACTAGGTAGCAAAAATATTTATACATGTTACATGTAGTATAGTGATATATTTTTTTTTTACATTACGAACTTTATTTATATAGATATTTGTCGATATTTTTTTTTCATTTCTAAACTTAAAAGTTTATAAATAAAAAGTTACACTACAATTATTAGTTATGTAATAAAAAATAAATTTTTTTACTCTTAAAATTATTATTTCTAAAAAAATAGTACAAATATTTTATATGCTAATTAACTTCTCTTGATAAAACTGATCAAGACATTATAAAAATTAAAAATTAAATGACGTAAAAAAATAACATGTAACAATCCGTATGAACGCACGAATACCGTTCTAATTGATTTAATAAATGGACGTACAGTACTTTGCTACAAATGAAAACACCTATTAAGTCGATAAAAATTTACTTTATCATAGCCAGAAAAATTTTAGTAGGAATTTTCTATAGTTGAATGCAAAAGTATTAATTATTAATATTATATTTGTCAACTTATAACATCCCAAATTATATATAATATTATTTTAAGAATTTATCTTATTATTGTAGTATGTGTGAAATATTTAAAAAAGATCAGTAAATAAATTCTAGAGAGGATAATAGAATGTTGAAATTATAAAAAGAAAGCAAAAGTTAATGGAAATAATAAATAAAATGATATTTAAAATCGTAAAATAAATAAAAGGAAATAATAAAATTAAGGAAGAGGTAGAAACAGAAACAATATAAATTTTTTGGAATTTAAAATAACATTTTAAGAATTTAGTAATATTAATTGTTATTATACAAAATAAATTAATTTATATCAAGATAATTAGTTTTTATAAAATAAAATTTAATTTCAGTAGAAGAAAATATAATTGGAATTATAGGATTTTTTTAGAATTTTTTTTAAAAATAATAATAAAAAATAAATAAATAAAATAAAATAAAATAGAAATAAAAAAAAAAAGAGCCATGCCACACGCGCCAATCCTCTGCAAGACGCCGCTCTCCCATCCCTTCGAAGACACTATAACGACTACTTTTTCATTAATCAAATACGCATACATAAAAGCTACTTTGCTTTACTAAGTAAGAGTTTCTAAAGATACATTGTTAATATTACAAAACGAAAACTTTAAGCATCATCTCCCGGATCTTCTAAAGGATTCTCTTCCTCAGATATGTCAATTCTGAGAGCAGATCTGGCTATTCTATGCCTAGCATGGCTAGTGGAAGGGTTACGAGGTCTTCTCCTTATAGGATGAGATGGAAAACCAGGAGGTGATTCTGAAACCCTTGGTGGTTCCACCTATGTTAACACGATCAGGAGATCGATTTGTCCATTAGAGGTGGGAGCTAACGGAGTTGCATGAAAGAAAGTAAAACGAACATATCCAATATTTTTATATAGTTGATATAGTGGATCTCTAGTCCATCGTCCACATAGAGGAGTTATTGACAAATGGAACAATGAATTCAATTCCTCAAACATCTTTTCTTGAAATGGTTAATGTAGGAGTGAATCTTCGATTCTCAATTTTAATTATATAATACTGGTGTACCTAATTAATCATATACAAAACATACACATATGCATATACATGTATTTCATCTCACCATGTCGGGTCCTAAATAAATTTCTATCGACTATAGGGATCCCTTGCTGCCTCATTCTCTCCTTTTTGCCAGAGGACTTATGCAATCATATTGGCAAATCCATAAGTTGCAATATTTTTGGGTGATAGTCAGGAGTACATATCTTCAGCTGGTATATGGCTTAGATACTCTCTACTGACTTTGGTAATGCTATACTTTGTCGGGGTTACCAAGCCAGCATTGTGACTCCTTAATCTGGCAATTCACAAACTTGGTGCCTATACACCCCCAAGGGCTTTCACAACCTATATACATTCCTCAGATACCTTCTGTAGTCAACCCATTGCATTTATGCATTCTTTACTCTCACTCAGGTTATATATATCCTTCCCTACTTCCATCGATCAAGTATGCTAGGTACTAGATCCCTGGAATCTTCTATTCTGAAGATTCTTTCTTGTTCATTTGGCCATCAATAGATCTATCTTTGGATTGAGGGGATCTTTTCTATTTACGAAGACTTATCGATCTATTTATCTCTTGATTTGATATGATAACAAATGCATCTTATTTATCTTATTAATATCAAAGGAAGTTCATTGATTATTATCACATGTGTACTAGAAGTTTATGTTACAAATTTCTTGTTCTTATTCACCCTAAATTAACATGATTCTTTTTAGAAACCCTTGTCCTGTTGAATTATACAACCAAGTCTGTAAACATTAGAATGGTCAAAAAGTTTAGACAGAGTTCTGAAAAAGAAATCATAGGTTAATAAGTGTAATTGGGTATAAGGACATTTTGGTCTTTTTCCTCATAGGAGTTCTAAAATTCTTTGATCTTCCTTTTACTATGAGTTTCTACAGATATGAACTTATGATTATACTAATAGTTTAGGAAAATCCACTTCTTATTGCCAAATATGAACATTAAATTTTCAATGGTATTTTGGGAATTTGTTCAAAAATATTATTTCAACTTTATTTCTAGGGGTTGCTTTTAGGAAAACCTTGTGGGAGATAAAATATTTGTTAATTCGTAGTATTAGATTATTTTATGGACCAAGAACTGAATTTCTTTGTGAAAGAATTAAACAATTCAAAAATCAAGGGCAAAATGGTCATTTTTATTTTATAATTTTATTTTGGCTGATTTTCTAAGTCAAAGTAATTATTATTTATCTTAGGAAATGTAATAAATATTTTTGAGCTTTTTTTGAAGATTTTTCTCTCAAATTGAGCCGAGAAAATAATTAATTTTCAAGTAGGGGTATTTTTGGAATTTTATAAAAATAATTTTTATTTTATTCAAAATTTCAAAATTAATTGTTCTAACCTGTTCCTGCCTATTTATACAGTCTCGAGTAAAATTTTTAGAAATTTTGAAGATCATTTGGAGTTTAAATCATTCAAAACAGATTTAAAATAAAATAAAAGAAAATTTTGAAGGGAGGGCTATTTTGGTAATTTGGTCATCTTCAACCTCTGAAAGGGAATTTTTGAACCAGAGAAATTTGAATTTGGGGTTTTGTATTCTGAACCATTTTGGGTCCAATTAACCGAACATAATTGTTCCCTGACTCAAGGCGAATGTATTCCAAGTCTTAATTTGAACTCAAAAGCCCTCGAATGGCCAATTGAAAGATATTTTTCTTTCGTTTGAAAACGATAATTCTTCCTTCAATTACAGAGATTCATGGAGTTTTAGAACGTGTAAATGTACAGACATGAAATACACACAATATAGAACAATTCTGTAATCTAATTTAGAAGAAAAGAAGACTCTTCCTACCTTAATTCAAAGCTTGAACTTTTCCTTAATGGAGGTTCGGGTTTCTCTGCAAATTCGCGTTTCTAGGCTTGTTACTGCTAGTTCCGCTAATTCGCCTACGGTGGTTATTTTATTCATTTTAGGCCTAGGATAGGTTTGTTGAGTCACAACAGTAGTAGGCTGAGCTGGGGTGGTGGTTTGCAGAGTTTTTGAAACTCGTCAATGGTGGTTTGGAAGAAGGTTGAAGAAGATGACCCAGAAGGAAGGGATAAAGTTATTTTAATTTGGTAAGTCAACAGTGATGGGCCTAGTGGTTTATTTGGCAACGACTTTCTTCCTAACTTCCTAAGCGCCTCAAGGGTACGGGTTCGAATCCCAGCCAACCCCTTTTCTCAATTAGTTGGCAATTCGTTGCGTTTCTTATCCTCTCTTCTCACGCTCCTGGGTTCAAGCCCTCCCAGCGCCCTTTTCTTTTTCTTCTTTTTCTCTTTTCTTTTTCTTTTTATTTTATTTATTTATCTATTTATTTATTTGTTTTTATTTTTATAAATTTATTTTTACTTCTAAAAATTCTGAAAAAATTCCCATACCTTCTTTTCTTAATTAATTTTATTTCTGTGAATAGATCGGA